>JAVQJD010010180.1:0-11720 GCA_036023655.1 Nannoperca australis | reverse complement strand
GGGTTGGAGGCAGAGTCAATCTTATTACGGAAGTAAGTGGTCTTGGAATGAGTTATGTGTGCAGAGAAAGATGTAAGTAGGGATTGATACTTAGTGAGTTCGGCTGCGTCTCTGGATTTACGCCAGAACGGTAATCTCCCGAGTCCCCAGAGAACCTCACTGGTTGCGAGAGAGAAGGAGATGGCATGTGTGTTGGAGGCGCCGCCGCGGCACGGCTGGGGTTGACCAGGGGTTCAGGCGAGGGGAGGCCAGAAGAGCGTTGAGCCCCCTGTTGCTGATTGACCAAACGCTGGATCTGATCACCAAACGAGGCGAGCACACCTTGCTGTTGCTCCAGCATGTTCTGCATCTTCAGGCGGAGGGTGGCAAGCTGCTCCTCCTGCTGGTGCAGGCGTCTTCCTTGACTCTGGAGGGCAGCTCGGACAGGATCAAGATCCTCGGAGTCCATGATTTGCTTCTTTTGGCCAGTTCGTAATGTAAGAGCTGGACTAGGCTCGAACTCGGGCAGGCAGACGGACACAAGGAGGATAAAGTAGAAAGACACAGGTGAGGAACATCAGGGAAACTAACTAGGGAAAGACACACCCAGGGGAGGGGAAAGCAGGGGCATGACACTGTATGCCATATGTGCTCCCCTCTCTGGTCCATCCTTCCTGGTTGTCTGCAGTGTACCTCTAACCAATCCTCTTCTCTGTAATCCTGGCTCTGTTTAGGTGTTCATCTGCAGTGACTCAGTGGAGGCCAGACAGCAGATTATGGAACTAGCCCGCCAGCTCAACTTCCAGCCAGTGGATATGGGCACCCTGTCTTCTTCCCGGGACATTGAGAACACGCCCATACAGTTATTTCCTGGCTGGAAGGGCCCTGTCCTCGCTGCCGTGGCCCTCTCCATCTTCTTTTTTGCCTACTCTTTTGTGCGAGATATCATCCACCCATATGTTAAATACAAGCAGAGTGACTTCTACAAGATTCCCATAGAGATGGTGAACCGAACACTGCCCACTGTTGCCATCACTCTCTTGGCCCTGGTGTACCTGGCAGGTCAGCTTGCAGCCGCCCACCAGCTCTACTATGGTACCAAGTACAGGCATTTCCCACACTGGCTGGAGGGCTGGCTGCAGAGCCGGAAACAGCTGGGCCTCCTCAGCTTCTTCCTGGCTGCTGTCCATGTTCTCTACAGCCTCTGTCTGCCCATGAGGAGATCTGAGAGGTACCTGCTGCTCAACACCGCCTACCAACAGGTCAGTGGCTCTGACACCATGTCCACACTTAAACTCAAAAACACAAAAGTGCCATTTTCCACAAAAATTGAAGGAACGGTTTTCACATTTGGAGAAATGATTTTATAATTTGCTCAACCATTGTTCTTGCACAAGGATTTAATGAATAAACAAAACATTCAAAAATGTAAATGTGTATCTTAAACTGCTGTATTTTCCAATTGGAATGAATATTACACTGGTTGTATATAGTGTACTATTGTATACATGTAATAACATTTTATAAATGATTTATGAATATTATACTAACATTATATTTGTAGGTTCCCTATGAATGAAGCTTTAGCTTGACGCTCTCTCATTACTTCCCTCATTGTAATCCACATTGAATAATCCACAGGACAACTCGTAAAGGTTTTTACCGTTTACTTTGACACCTAGAAAAAGAAAATACATGTACAAAAATCAAGTTCCATTTCCAAGGTTATCCAAATTAAAACTTAAATTGTTCATAAAGAGAGAAAAACGATAGAGGTCAAAAAACTGTGTGGCTTCACTCTCTGACCTTTGACTGACCGACACACCCCTTCTGCTGTTCTCGTGAGAGTATATAAAAATAAAAAGTACATTACTGTAAATATAAATTATGTATCCATCAACCTGTAAATACTGTAAATATTCCAATTCCTTTTAAATCAACAAACTTAATAATTACCTTTTATACATGAACTTAAATTCTTGAATACTAAATACTCAAAACATCAATAAACTGCATATTGGCTCCTACAATATTATTATGTTAACATTATCATTTTTATTTAATGTTATAATAGTATAATATACAAATTTATACTAGTTACTCATCCAGGTTGAGGATAGTGCATCTGCAGTGGTCAGAGTCAATAAAATCAGTTCAACTTTTTAATCGGCCAGAGATGCTGAACTTTGGACAGAGCCAGGCTAGCTGTGTCCCCCTGTTTCCAGTCTTTATGCTAAACTAGGCGAACTACATCCTCTAACCTTGTCCACTCTGTACTCAATACACAGACATGAGATTAATATCCATCTTCTCACCTCTCTCTCAGAAAGAAAGCAAATAAGCATGTTCCCTCTGAACCATTCCTTTAAGTTGAAGCTATTTGATGTCCAGTCACACATTTTATTGTAGGCAGTGAAATAGAACTTTCAAATGTCATTTGTGGCAGCAATGCAAAGAGTGTTTCTGTGACAATGATCTCAATTTCACAATATACTGTAGTATACAGACTTACACTGTTTTCTACTAGGTTTGAGCAAAGACTACCTAAAAAAATCTAATCAAAATGATGTTCCTTCCATTACTGTATTATATACCCCAATAGAAAGGAAGTCCAACCCTTTCACTGGTAACACAAATACATGCTAAAGTGCCTGAAATACTTAAATGCAGTAGACACTACTTATACATAATCCAATTCTGTAAACCTACAGTGGGTGTCTGCATACATGGACA
The DNA here is from genome assembly GCA_036023655.1 of Nannoperca australis. Taxonomy (NCBI): domain Eukaryota; kingdom Metazoa; phylum Chordata; class Actinopteri; order Centrarchiformes; family Percichthyidae; genus Nannoperca; species Nannoperca australis. Next base: position 9,008 of record JAVQJD010010180.1, on the reverse strand, counting down.
TGTACGTGTTAACTGCACGTGTTAAAGATACATCACTCATACACTTCTGCAGTCATAAACTCTGGTCATGTCCACAAAGATCCATGCAAACATCTGTGCAGACTTGAGCTAATTTAATTGAAAATTTGATTAAGAATATACACTGAAGCACAATATAAAGTATACTGACATTTTTGGGGTCTTTTTCAAGAACCTCAATATTTCAGTTTTGTGCTTACATGTTACATATTCCTGAATTAATGTGTTCAATCAAATTACCACAGAGCAAATCTGGGGCAGGTAGTTTTCCTGTCAAAACTGTACACATTACTCATGGGATGACAGGGGGCTAAGCAGCTCACTTTTGCAGGTTAATCAGGCCATGTGTTAAACAAGAAGTGAAAGAGGATGATTGTTCTGAATTCCATCTTGAGCGTCCTCTGTGTTGGCAGATCCATGCTAATGTGGAGAATGCGTGGAATGAGGAGGAGGTGTGGAGGGTGGAGATGTACGTTTCCTTTGGAATCATGAGTCTCGGGCTCCTGTCACTCCTGGCGGTCACCTCCATCCCCTCTGTCCATAGCATGCTCAATTGGAGGGAGTTCAGCTTCATACAGGTACAAAGATATAAACCAGGGGTTTTCAAAGTCTGACACTGGATTATTTTGATCCTGAAGAAAATGTGTGATAACTCTCAGGGAAGTTCTGTGTCTTTTTCCCATGATTTTGAAGCGGTTTTATAGATGTTTATCTGCGATGGACAAGGCAATAATAATATTACCGGAAAATGTAAGTTACACTGAAACTAAAAATATGTGTATCACATCTATGTGTTCAGATTTGAGTACAGTTTTTGATGCATATTGCAGCAATTGGGTGCTACGGGTTTTAAAGTACCGTAGTTGCCTCCATGAGCTGTCTGTGACAGCCACTGCTTCTGCCTGTAACTGCTGACCGTGTTGGTGAGTGGGGCAAATCAGCAGGCAAAACTACAATAACTAACTTCCAGTTGTTTTAAGAACACCATCATCCACCTGCCCCTTTCACCTCACACAGTATTTCTCCCTCTGCCTGCAACTTTCCTGTGCCTCCCTGGGCAGTGATTCCAACAGAAAAGACTAAGTAAGGAGGACGAATAGCTTAAATAGTAAAAACTGCAAAGGGTACGTTGGATGTATGTTACACAGAGTGAAGTTTGTTACATTGAAATCTTACAGTGGGACTTATTTGCTGTTTGATCACAGGACTTGTTGCATGTACCATTATGAGTCTTCCTGTCTTTGCTGCAGTCCACTCTGGGCTACATCGCCCTGCTCATCGCTACCTTTCATGGCCTGCTGTTTGGCTGGAAGCGAGCCTTTGAGGAGGAGGCCTACCGTTTCTACCTGCCCCCCAACTTTGTGGTGGCCCTGGCCCTGCCAGTGTGTGTCATACTGGGGAAGGTGCTGATGCTGCTCCCCTGTGTGGCCTGCAAGCTTCACCGGATCCGCCGGGGCCAGGACAGCAGTCAGTTTCGGTGCCAGCGCATGGAGCCAGTGGGCTCAGCTGCCCACGTTTCACCTGAGAGAGTCACCATCATGTGATTAGCACAGCACAGAGCTGTCTGCTCCTTTTTCAAATATACTGCCATAGTTTGCTGTTTTATTGAAGCAAATGAACACATTTGTTTGTTTATTTGTGTGATTCTCATAGAGTGGGCATATTATTCTTACTTTGTTACTGTGAACAAGTTATGCTGACATGTGAATTGTGTACTTGGGTACTTAGATGTTACTATTCACTATAACTACTGACCTATTATGACTATTATGTTACTGTTTCCCCATCTAGTGAAACTGAATATTCTTCCCTTGACAGTATTCTGCCAATATGCTCCAAGTACTTTGCCAATATTTATTCCTGTTATTCCTTTTGGTAAACATTACACTGAGATACTAAGTGTTGGTTGTTACTTTAAAGGGAACTGCACCGCATTTAATTGGTAATTGTACTAGTTCTACTCAGCCTGTGAAAACAGTTGTATAATGTCTTCTGTGAGCTTTGTCAAGTCTGAGAAAAAAACCCTGATGATGTTATAGTGGTGTCAAAGAGGGTGGAGACTACAGATTTATTACAGAAAGCCTATTTTAAAACATGGGCCATGGACTTTAACAGATGTGTGTATACCAGGCAGAAATAAGTTGCATTATGGGAAGTGCAGGATCCCAACTTCATGAAAGCGATGTAGAAGAAATCATTTATTTATCAGTTTGGAGAATATTACTAGTTACAATTATCTCCTTCAGTGCTTGAAATAGTTGGTGACAATGTCAGACTTCAAACTGATTTGAGGTTTTGGATGATTCTGTGAAATCACTGTGTTGTGTTTTTCTGTCTGTATTACTGTCACTAAATATTTTGTCCATCTGCTCTAATCAATGAGACCCATGGCTTTGATTAAGAATTTATCATAATTTAACTGACACTATCCTTATTTGTGACAGAAATTATTGAATGCATGCAGCTTAGCTTAGCTGACAGCACAACAACAGGAGCTGATGCAGTTGGTGAAGAACTGAATTACAGCACATTTAGTTTGTCAGCCTTGTAATATATATATATGTCAGATGACCTGGTCCTTTTCACTGTATTAGATTTATGTGTACCATTTTCATCATCACTGTTACATTTAACTTTTCATAGCAGACTGTTGGAACAAAAAATCATCTGTTTCCTACAGCAAGATGATCTGTAAACTACCCAATTCATTAATATCACCAAGTTCACCAATACATTTACTCATCTGGCTTTCCGTCCATTCACTCACAAAACCTTCGAAATCAGTCCATTCTTTCACCTGCAGTACCATGCAGCAGTAATGTAACAAAGAGGAAATAAAGCAAAATGTGATGGCTCAAGCATGTTTGAAGGTTTTTTCAGGCTGTACTGAAATGTGTAAAAAGCAATGGTTGTGTGGCTGTAATACATTAGCAATTATTTTAGACTGTGTTTACTGATCCATATCTTCTATATCTATGTTATATCAGGCCATATGCAACCACCATGCTTAACTGTTGGGATGATATTGCACAGGTGATTACTAGCGCCTGGTTTCCTCCAGACATGATGCTTAGAAATAAGGCTAAAACTTAAAAATCTTGGTTTCACCAGACCAGAGAATCTTGTGTCTTTCACTGAGGAGAGGCTTCTGTCTGGACCCTCTGCCATAGAGCCTAGATAGGTGGAGTTTTACAGTGATGGTTATCCTTCTGAAAGTTTCTCTCATCTCCACACAGGATCTTTGAAGCTCAGCCAGAGTGACCATCTGGTTCTTGGTCACCTCTCTTACCAAGGCCCTTCTCCCCCAGTTGATCAATTTGACCAGGTGGCAAGTGCTAGCTGAGTCCTGCACTGGGTTGCACCAGCTATGTGTAAATTCAAACGTGGCATAGTTTGAACATAATTACTAATTTGGGTTTAAGTTTATGCACTACTAACATTTTAATGGTTCCAAGTTACAACTTAAATCTTACACCTAGCCTTTAGTAGGTATCAAGTTCTGTGTAAAATAGAGGGTGGCATGGCACATCATTGGGAGGATGAGGAGGAGTAATTATACTGTTTTGCATTGACAATGCGTTTCATTATAGTTTACACCCCATGGACATTCATGATGACTTTGATTTATACTCGCACTTTTGTTTTCCATGAGCAAATATACAGAGCATTATCTCTAGCCGTTAGCCTCTTAACTATTGCGTAGCAGTGTTCAAAATATACAGGCATAAGACACAGCTAGTTTAATATTAAACTAACTAGCTTTATTCTGTCATTTACTGTGGACACCCTGGTTGTTCCAAACGTCCTCCATTTAAGAATCATGGATGTCACTGCAATCTTGGAAACCTCAAATGAAGCAGAAATTTTTTTGTAGCCTTCCCCAGATCTGTGCCTCGACACAATCGTGTCTCTGAGCTCTGCAGGCAGTTTATGCGACCTCATGGCTTTGGTTTTACTGCTGATATCAATCGCCAGCTGTGAGATCTTGAGACAGGTGTGTACCATTCCCAAATCATGTTCAGTCACTTGAACTTATCACAGGTGGACTCTAATTAAGCTGCATGATCAGGAGAAATGGGAGGCACCTGAGCAAAATTTCAAGCATAATAGCAAAGGGTCTGAATACTGTTCACTTGGCCATTATGGGGTACTGAGGGTAGATTGACGAGGGAAAACAGTTATTTAAACTATTTTAGCATAAAGCTGCAACATAACAAAAAGTGAGGGGGTCTGCATACTTTCTGAATGCACTGTATAGTGTATATATAAAGTAACTGATTATTCCTAATGTATGTAATGATCCTTGTGGCTTCAAAAATAATCAAAAACAATCTACAGCACACTTAACCATGAACATAAAACAACAAAATTAAGTTTGATGACTTAAATTTTTACAACGCTTGATGACTGACATACAATTTGTATGTAGTTCACATTTGTGTAGTTACACTATTCCATACCACAGCTGTCTGTCAAATGTGCTGCACATTACTCAAGTCTGCACATAACCTATAATCTGCCTTGAATGAATCTTTAAAATCAATCAAATCATGTTCTGCTTAGATTTAAGCAGCAGTGGCCTCTGTGGTCGGTCAATGAACATTGGAAGCAGTGAATCTGTCCTCACTTCTGTGTGTGTATTGAACATAATTTATGTTTGAAGGGCTACTGCAGCATCAAGTGCTCCTAAATTATTAAGACGACACATCCATGATGTGAATCTATTAACTGATTTAATATTTGTAAAATATTACACTGAAATGTAGTCCATGTAGCCCGCACTGTGCTGTATCATGGCAACACAGCAGCCAACACAGCTTGTCAGTTTTATCAGATTGCATTTCCATGCATAAACATTCAGAAATGTTAAGACATGTCTCAGCTACCGATTTCAGAGAGCTTTAGAGGTCTGCTCAGTCAGCCAGGCATGAGCAGCAGGTGGCTGTGTTCCAACAAAAAGTCAGAGGATGTACACTTTTTTTTTTTTTTTTTTTACAAATAAAAGATTTTGCAAGGTCTGTCTCAACACCCACACATGCCATGATGGACTCAGCATTAATACAAATAATATGTTCAGATGCAAGTTTGGTTCTTCCTACATAAGTCTAAAGTTTGTCAGTAATTCTACTGGCCAGGCTGTAATAAGACAATAAAAAATTTTTTAAAAAGTTTTTCAATTTCAACTTAAAAAGAACATTACAACCCTTACGATTAAACCTGTATTAGCCAGGTTAACAGAGTTGTCTGGATAACTCCGTGAAACATAGGACAGGTCTTTCAGTCCATTTTATTCTTCTTTCTGGGTTCTTTCTGTGTGGGCTTCCTCCAGGTAAAGATAACTATAAACTCTAAAATGATCATGTGCAAATGTATAGTCTGTCTAGACATTATAGCTCTGTGACAAACTGGTGACCTGTCAACATGATGTGAAGAGCTGAGAAGCAAACTACATATATAGTATTAAAATAATTTTAATGAAAACCCATCACATTTAAATATATCACAATCTCTTCATGGCAAATAAAAACACATTTGCATTCCTCAGTTCTAGAAAAAAAAGCTAAAACAAAGTCAGAACTTTCACGGTAACCTAAATGTGGATGGAATGAGATGGCAAATAAAATGACCATGACATCTAAACAGAACTAAATAAAATTAAACAATGACAGATCCAAGCAAACTTCTTTCAAAAGTGTTCTACAGATGATACTACAAGAGTAATCTGCCTTATTTCAAGACACTCATTGCACATTTGCATTGGAAATAAAGTGCCAATACAACCTGTTGTAGACTGGATCTCACTTGTTTTCATGCAAATACTGACTTGTGACGCATTGCTTCATCATTTGGAGCTGTAATAAATCAGCACATAATTACAAACATTTTACTTGAGACAGAAATAAATCTAAAAGCGAGAAATGGAAAACAATTGGGTATTTCATGTGTCCAGTTTAAAAGTAGGCTATATCATAATAAAAAGGTAGTTTGTCGTTTAAATTTGTGGGGATTTTGTTTTTGCAGAAGAAACTTAAATGTATGCTTTGTTAAAGGGATTTGGCACGCTTCGTCTCGCCACTGCAGGAGAGCACCTACTGAAATGTTCCTAGACTTTTCCAAAGCTGTCAGTACATCTGTGCTACAACAAAGTCACGCCTGGGAGCGCAGCTGCTCCAGCTGAGGCAGCAGCTCCTGGGCACTGGGTCTGCTGTGGCCCTCTGCGCTCCAGCAGCGGCTCAGCAGACTGCTACACAGCCGGCCCTGCTCCGACAGAAACACCGGGTGATCCAGAACAGACGGCCGCAGGTTGTGCGCCACGACCGCGTAGAGCACGTGCTGCCTGTCGCCGGTGTAGGGCTGCTCTCTGGTGATCAGCTGCCACAAGGTGATCCCGAAAGAGAAGATATCCGTTTTAGGAGACAACCCCTCGCCCTTCAGCAGCTCCGGGGCTCTGTGCGTGTACGTGCCGCCTACGTGGCTCAGGTGGGGGCCGATAGCACTCACTTCACATCCACGGTTTAGTTTCAAAGAACAGCCGAAATCGGCAATTTTGCAGACGTCTTCGCTTGACACCAACACGTTGGCTGGTTTTATGTCCAGGTGCACAACAGTGTGGGAGTGCAGGAACTGCAAGCCGTGCACAATGTCTGTAGAGTACTTGAGCCACTTGTTCTCCCCCAGCGCCTCTGCACACCCGTAAATGATCTGCTGCAGATTTCTGCTCCCCACAAACTCCATCAATATCGTCCCGATGCTGCTTTCGTCTTCGAAGTCCGCCGGCACGCAGGTGGTCGCAGCGATGACGCGCACGATGTTCCGGTGGCGCAGGTGTGCTGCGTTCAGCTCGGCCCAGAAACTCTGCCGGGACGCCAGCTTGTTCTTGGTGCACTTCTTGACTTTCTTCAGCGCCACGGTCTCTCCGAGGTACTCCGCCTTGTAGACTGAGCCGAACCCTCCGGAACCCACCGGCTGAACGGAGCGTAGCTCCTTCCAGTGGATCACAGAGGACCAGAGCCGGCTGGCGACTCTGCCGTGGAGCCGCTGTACGGGGACTTGTAACGTGGAGCTGTGGCAGTGTTTGGTCAGCGGACTGCTGCAGGTCCCGAAGTCCAGAGAGGGGTAGATGTTTTGGGGCAGCAGGCGGTTGACGGGGATCGGAGAAGGCATCGTACGTGGTGGAGACTGTCCGTGCAGCTTGAAGTCTGCCTGTGACTGAACAGCAGCGCTGCAGCCCAGAAGCTTTTCAGCACACACGCGCGCGCACACCCCGCCACACCGCCGCGTAGTGTCGTGGAGGATATAGTGCTTTTTGTTTGGGTTCAACGGGTTCACCCCGACAGTTCAACTTAGTTTACTCTATCTGCAATACGGGGGACGCGGTGAATTAGCCACTTTTTGCATCTGTGGTAGCAAAGCACAATATTTATGTGTGTCCGAGGGTTACTGTGCAGGCCACTGGCTTCATATGTGCAGCTAGACTGCACAAAGAGTAAGAATAAGGGGAGGTGGTTGTGGTGTGTGTGTGTGTGTGTGTGTGTGTGTGTGTGTGTATGGGAGGGGGAGCAGCTCCACCAAGGAACATGTTACACAGCCCAGAGCCTGTTTGTCCTTTCCAGTCTTTTCACTGAGACTCTTCCAGCATGCAGGAAAACATGATCACATTCTAACAACTACTTCAGTGTATGATGGTGATGATGAGACAGCACAATATGCTGCTCCACCTTTGAGTCTCTTCATGGTAAACATTATGGCTCTTCTGTTCTAATCCCTTGTGACAGATAAAGTTGACCTCCTTGGCTGATCCTTGGAACTTCAAAATATGCTTTTGAAAAAATCTGCAGGACTGAGCACCTGCACCTCTGGCCAGTTGTGTATCAATTCAGAATTGTCCAGATCCTCCACAAAAGTATGGGGACATCATGAGTAATGTCTCTGTCACTCTGTCAAGTGTGTATAAAAATGGCTGTAATTCCTAGATCGTCGATGTAATATTTTTGTTAAATCCCTTGAATTAAAGTCTACACTTCAATCACATCTTGATTGCTTTAAATCCATTGTGGTGATGTACAGAGGCAAAATTACAAAAACCGAGTCACTGTCCAAATACTTATGGACCAGACTTTATATCTTCTTCCTCTGTGCTATAGAGCTCCAATATTGTCCCCAAACTGTTAAAAACACGAGTGAGTTACATGTCCTTTTATTACTATGAACACAGTTTATTTGGACTCCCAAATACACTGTCCTGCTGCGGAACACCAAATGTGTGTAATCCACCACTGAGAATAGTCCCCAGCAAATGCACAGGCTCCCAAAGTAGTAGTGAATGACACTTTTAGGAATGACCAGACAGACACGCAGTTGGATCCTTCTCTTATGTTTATTGAACTTTCATTACATTGTGTAAAAACTCTGGAGTTGACGACTGCAGCTCTCTCTCATAGCAGCAAGGTATGTAAATCAAATCAGGTTATTCTGCCAGACAATAAATAATCTGCCTCTTTGGATGTCAATGTTTAAAAAAACAAAGAATAAAAGCTGCAGCATTCATTTTTATTTTACACAACAAATAAACATATACATATATTTACTTATATATATATGTTTATGTGAATTACTTATTAGGCCTTATGAGGCCTACATTTGCACAAATACAACAGTAGTTTGTAAAATAGATTTGACGTAAAATATTGAGAATTAGAAATTAGTCCATCATTGTCACAGGATGGCATTGTTGAAATGCTACGAATAACACAACCAACATTGCTGGAATGCAGTTCATCTCTGAACTTCCTCAACTCATTTTGAATGGCGTCAAGCGGAGTCGTATTACTCTGCACTGATGTCTTAGTCTCTGTTTAGCGACTTCACTCAGAGCAATCTCCTACAATGACTCAGTTTCCCAATATCACAACACACAGGTGTGTGTGTGTGTGTGTGTGTGGGGGGGGGGGGGGGGGTTTTTTGTGAATAAACGCAACTGTAAAAAAAAA
>JAVQJD010010174.1:0-18520 GCA_036023655.1 Nannoperca australis | reverse complement strand
TTGTTGGCTGTCTGTTGCTTTCTCGCCAGGTATTCTGTGGGTGGAGCTGAGTACTGGTTACTAATGTAACACACCTGAGCAGGCTGGGAGAGGAGTCCTTAAAAGCAGCTCATCAAGATTACTTCACTCTCTTCTGGCTCTGCTGGCCTCGGGCTTCCTGGTTCCTAGCTCTCTGGCTTTGGCTGGCTGTTCAGTTATGGCATTTTTGGACCTGGGTTGAATGTCTGACCTTATCGTCTTTCGTTTGTATGATTTATATCATTAAATTGTATTATTCTTTGCAGACTATGTGTGCTCTCCCTTTTTGTCACTTACCTTTGAGCCAGGCTGTGACAATAACATCATTGGAAAGCTAACTTTTGGAAAATAACTGATAAATTGTTATGTAAATATTTTAACCTTGTGCTTCTATTCTCCCATTAAGTAGCCTGAAATAAAAAAACACAATCCCCACATTGGGGAGCACATTATTGTAACGTCACAAATATTCAAACAGCCAAGAAACCATGTATGGCTGCATCAGAACTTCAAATAGAGATGTCGCACAACATTTTGTGGTGGGCGAGCAGTGTATTGCAGCTTACAACCTGATCAAGGCAGCTGCTGAGACCTAACCCGTACAGAGCAACGCAGGGTGGCCTCATATTCATTGCCATTAATTCTGACTGGGTGGAGCAAGGAAACAATATAAGCAGGAGTATGTGGATGCAGCCAAACGTTACTTGCAGGTAGATGAATAAATGTCAAATTGAACTGGTTCTGCCACCTTAGACGCCTTATATTTTTCACCTTCCTAGTTTACCAGATGTGTGTGGCTTCATGCATCAGCAAAGTTCAGATTGTGTAAATTATAGCTCAAAAAAAGCATTACAAGTGAAGATTGAACTGCTTTTCAGTTAATTCTTCTGGGATGCATTGTTTTACCCCACACACATGGTATCCAAAGTTGGGTAACTTATCATCATATACAATTTATTCTGTAGTTCTTCATTGGCTGGTATGACTGCCCCATCTTCAATGGGGATTATCCTTACTTAATGAAAACATAATTTGTAAAAGAAGCCTTGCTGCAGGTCTCCCTGAATCACAGTCATTTAAAAATAGTTTCTGTTCAAGTTTATGACATGGACAAACATTTGCTATATACTTGCTGACTCAATCAGCATGCTTTCTGTCATGCTTCACTTAAACCAACACCAATGGTTTTGATTTGATTCAGTGTTCTTAAACTAATTCTTGATCACTTACTAATTACAAGTATGTAAGTGACAGATGGATATTAGAAAACACCTATAATGTTGATGGATTTGGCTTTGAAAAAGACTCTTCTCTCTAACGTAGGCTTCCTGAGTTCACCATTGAGGAATTTAAGAGGATCTAAGGGACTCATGATAACTTTGGCTTCAACCATTACACCGCAGTTATTTCATTCTCAGCTGATCTGGGAAATCGGCAGGATTATGAAGGTGACAGGTAGGTAGGTAGGTAGGAAAAAATGACACGTAGATAACATGGGTGCTTTTTTTTGTGTACCAGAGCAGAAGATTGGTAACACGAGGGGATTAAACCCACAAATGTCAGTATTTGTTTAGCTGCCTGTGTAAATGATCACATAAAGTAGATGCTGAAGTACATATGGCATATTTGACTGTTTGCTGAACTAATGTCCAATCCAATGTCAAGGGCCACTGGAACCACCCACAACTGCACCTGGATTGAATCTGTCATTAAAGTTTATCAAGGATGAAAATGGAAAACTACTGATTCATGAATGGCTGCCTATTTAGGTGCTGAATGAATGAAACTCAATATTTTGTTTTTTACAACAATATAGACAACAACTGTGTTTAAGGTTTTGGGAAAATGTGCTGACTGTTGCCACAAGTCCAGGCAGAAAAAAAGTATTAATTAAATATTATTATTATATTAATATTATTAATATTTTAAGAATATAAACAAAAAATTTGATTGGTGAAATAAAACATTTCAAAGGCTGTGAACTCAAATTGAATCAATGTCAAATTAATTGGTATGCCTCCCTAACATGGCTGTGCATGCCTGCTATCAGGGGGATTCATACAGATACGCAAAGGTCTATGGATGACCTTAAATGTGACCTATCACTGAATATACAATTTATATATATTTACATGATTGAAACATATTTCAACTTAGCTGATAGACTAAACACTGCTGCGCTGAATTTATAAGGCTATTGTATTGAAACCTGCTAGTATTAATGTTTGTAATTAGTGAATTGTTTGGCTTGATTGGGTGTGGAGGCCCAATGTGGAAAATGTTGTTTCCCTTGTTCATAATTCCTAATGGTTGGCCTGGTAATGTGTATCATAAAATCATGTATCATGCTTGTGTCACTGTCAATGAATGACCCCTAGGTGGCGCCAGCAAATCATTTTCTGTGTGAACATTGGACGTGATGCTGCTGTAATTACAATTTGTATCAGTTTCACATTTGTTAAATATTAATATTTCATATATTTGATACATAATATATTTAACTAAGCTAAAGCAAAAACAAAAGAAGGGTATGAATTGAAAAAGGTAAATCTCAAAAACAAACTAGAGATCATGCCATTTGGCAGGGTGTTCATTCACATTGAGCAACACAGTCTGTATTGTCCATACATACATTTAGCTTTTTAACAACCTACGACTACCATCTTAATAAGGAATACATTTCATTGAAGGGTTTACTAAGCTCTTTCACCATGACCATGCTTCATTCTGAAGCAATGCTTACAGAATTTCCCAATGGGAGTAATAAAGCACTTTATTTATCCATTTGATAGCTTGAGGGTACATCATCAGTCTTAAACTGCTGGGCAGCCAGCAGCTCCACTGAGGTTATTTTGAATGTATGTGCCTTGCTTGAGGGCCCATCAAAAGGAATTCAGAGGGGGGAGAGTATTTCATTTTACTTACCTTTCACAGCACTTGTACAGTCTTATATAGGGGATTTGAATCATCAACCATCAGGACATTATCAGGACAATGACCTCTGGCTATAAAACCATTGCAGCCTAGAGGAGCCAGTCAGACATGCCCCTGCATGTTTCTCCCACTCAATAACATGATCCACACAAACAGCTCTTCCCTGACAAGGGACTCGCAAGGGTAAATACGCATCTCCTCTGCACTCCTGCCTGGATACTTATGTCTGGTCTCCAGGACGACCCATCTTCTCAACAGGATGTACGCATTAACGTACGGTGGGTGTCTGTTCTGCACTCTCTCCCATGCTTGCTCCACAAAAACTCTGATCAACAAGCGCTCTATTCAATATCTGAAACCCCTAGAGTCTGTAAGGATGGGGTATGAGTCAGACTGAAAGAAAACAGATTTGCTCATATTTTCATGAAATGTTTCTATGTGAAGTTGATTAACTTACATACAAGTTTGATGATTTAATGCACATGTATGAGTGCCTGCTAATCTGTGGGTTATAAACACTTGTGTAAGATACTGTAAAGACTGATGATGTGTAACTGTTCTAGTACGCTAATATAATTGCATACAGTATGTGCAGTAAAGAAAACATGACAGGCTGCATGCAGAGTATCCACTTCAACTTGATAATTTAATCATTAAAATCCAGTGTCAGCAGCAGCAGTATAGACCCTTGAATACTTTTTCAAAAAAGAAAATCTGTCATTTGTTATACAGTAAATTAGAAGGTGCTGCTATTATTGGAGTTTAGAGTCCACCATTAAATGGAAAACTACTTAGAGATGAACACCACAGTCAAAATAATCGTATCTTTTCAATAGACTCAAATAAATCTCTTAGACCATCAGTTTATCACAGTACAATATTTAATTGAATGTATCCATATTATGTGGAGAGAGAGCATATTGTTATAGATTGCTCCTCCACCTTCAGTAAATACCCAAGTATGTTTATGTAATTTACAGTACTAGTCAAAGGTTTTGACTGGCATTGTACGTTACATTTAAATTTCATCTTGAATCCCAAAAGATGTGGTATTATCCCTTTGGACCCTCAGGATGCCTGTTTCTCAGCTGTGTACATGACAACCTCATACGCACAGACAAACAAACATAAGCAATGTGCTACACACCTGCTGCTCTGCACAACCTCTCCATGCCGTATGTGGCATTGGCACAAACATGAGACTTTATGTTGTGCTGTTGCTTTAATCAGATGCTTGCTGGGTGGAAATCTCCCCTTTGTGTCATGGAGGCAGAGTGATTGTGATTGCAAACTGCAGCATGCCATATTTGCTCCCTAGTAGGCCCTCTGCTTTTATGAGCACACGATAGAACAGTTACTCTCATCACAAGTTTTTCAAAGCAAAGATAATAGTTAAAACTTTGCTCTAAAGTGTTAGTTGTTATTGCTATGCATTCTGGCTGTGTGTGATGGGTACTTACATTTTACATTTAGATGTTGAGAGTTTTTCTGATGTTCTAATCCAGTCTGACATACAATGGGTGCTTGAATTACACTTTACACAAGCAAAAGCTGTTTCTTTTTTTGAGAAAAGAGGGAGTGTTTTCCACTCTTTCTGTCTTTCCAGGAAAGAAAAAAGGCTGAGATCTTCCTAGTTGAAATTCTAAACCAGGAAAACATTATTGTTAAAGAATTGTGTGGGATGGGATGCTGGAAATGGAGCCTCCCAAAATGTAGGGGAAATATTTTCATTCCAATAATAGCAATGTGATACTTTAAGAATGTTTCCAGCTGAACCAAGGCTGTCAGAGCCAGCACCTTCTGCAACACAGACCTTAAGGTCATGCCGGGTGTCTGTAAAATACAGGAATAGAAAATAATCAGAATCACAAACTACTTTAACATCTACTGTACTGTACTTCTGTACATCACACACAAGGTCATGTCATTTCTATTTTCAGCCTTTTTGAATCAAAACATAAAGCCTCTCATTGGGTGACTTCAGATGCTCCCACTGCACTGTAATTAGACACTTTAAAGTAGTGTAGAGTCCAATACGCACAATTTTCATCTTCGTATCAAGGTGTTGTGAATTCTTCACAAACACAGCATCTGTAAAGAATTTTAGTAATAAATGGTTGTTGTGTGTTGTTGTGTCTGCTTCCCATAGCAACATCACATGTGGCAATCCAGGTTGCTGAACATGTTGCTGTGCGCTACCTTTATGAGTCTAATTAGTGAAGCGCATGCTCTCTCTCTCTCTCTGTCACTCTCTCTCTCTCACACACACACACACACACACACACACACACACACACACACACACAAACACACTGCTCTTGTAAAAGAAATGGAGTTGCTTATGGAATAAATTGCCACTTCAAGTGAGACTAGCCCCATCATTAGTAGCATTTAAATCACCTTTAAAAACACACTTTTATTCTTTGGCTTTTAATTCTATGTGAATGTGTTCTGACTGTTTTTGTTTGTTTTGTTTTTGTTTAATTGTTTTCTTTTGTGTGTACAGCACTTTGGTCAACTGCAGTTGTTTTTAAATGTTCTCTATAAATAAATTTGATTTGGTTTGATTTGATTTGCTTCTGTGTGTTGTGTTGTGTTATTTTTAAAACTAGACCGATAAATTGGGCGGGCCAATATAACAGCTGATATTAGCTTAGTGTAAATTCAGTATAAATGTATCAGCATATATGTCTGCCAATGAACAACAAGAAATTGTAGTACAAAAATGCCAAAGATATATTAAAAGTAGTTTTGGAACAGTGTTGCACATTGTTTGTCCACCAGAGAGCAGTGATAAGATTAGTATAAAAATATTGATTATAGCTTTAAGGGATTTTTATTAAAAATATGTCTCATGATTGTGTATAAAACTCTATTATTGTCTGATACATCATTTTATATTTTTTGTTTTTGAACTTTCAAATAAATATATTGGTCAGGCTAGCAATGCTAAATTGCTGTAAAATTGAATTTACTGTAAAATAAATCCAGTGGACTATATGACCATGATAGACATGTTAGTTTGGAAGAAGGTCTCACTGACAGTATGGATACAATTTATTAGATAAAGCCTAAGAACAAACAGAACACCATTGGCTTAGGATGTAAAGACATCTGCCACCCAGATGTGAATTGTTTGGCTACTAAATATAAATGAAACAAGTATGCACATCAACACTACTTAACTCAGGCCTGATGTCAAACTAGTAAAGGAAAGCTCTAGTTTGGATAAGAGAATAAAATCAAAACATCAGGTAACAGACTGGCATTAAGTGTACAGCACTTGTTTTAAAGCCAGTTAGAGACCGCTGCTGTGTTAGAAGTAAACTCTCCTGAGGGAATCCTGCTAACCCTGTTTGAAATCATGTTGTTATTGAGATCATTATCACAAATATTGCCTTTGACAGAATCAATTTCCTTTTTTTGGGCTCTGTGGTGCCGTATCGGCTAAATGTTGCATTCTTCCTTTTGCGATTTCAACTTCACAGGTCCCTGCACGAAATAAAGCAGGAATGGAAACTGGAGCAGGAAATTGAAAAGAGGGGTCCTGTTGTGTTGTGGAGACTGCTGTGCCTACTGCTATTTCCTCTGAACGTGCCAGTCTCATAGACTCATTAGATGCATGTGTGCCCTGTCTAATAATCCTCACAGTCCTTATGGGGAAAATTCTGGTCAGACATGCAAGGCAATATTACCCATAACACTGTTGCTATTTTAAAGATCAATTACATTTTATATTGTTAGGGTGCTGACATGGCGGTAGCTTGCCATTTGGCATCCTCAGTTCGTCTTGGCTCATTCTTGATGCAGCTCGGTTGGCTGTAGCACTTCAAAGGACATGTGGCAGGATGGCACACAACAGCTGGCATACATCTTGGTGTGTCTCTGTGGTTTACCGGCTGCTTACCAATGTTTACTGAGTGCCAAAGACAGTTTAGAGTCTTTGCAGTTTATAGCACTTAATTTTCAGAGGTGAAAAGAGAAATATGAGTTACTGCAGTCTATTTTTGTTGATATAGTCTTCTTTTCTGTTGTAATTTTCATTCTTCTTCTGCATCATTTTATATCATTTAGTATACAGAGAGAGAGAGAAATAATATGAGATGGAGAATAAAGAGGGGTCAGATGAGACTGGACACACAGAAGATATTGTGAATGATCCACTTTCGATAAATAACAAATGCTTTCAACAATACGTTTTTCATGCCATTAAAAATCCCAGCTGTGAGATACATTTCTCAGCACATACTGTATATATTACCAAAATGGAAGACAACCTTCATGCAATCAACTGTCAGGCCATTATGAAACAGTATGTGACATTTATACTAGTGTATGACTGTACATGTCTGACAAGATCATTGCAAAGTCACTGTGTGCCTCCGCTCACCGAATGGGTTTGAACAACCTCGTCTGGCAAGTTGGATTGTTTGAAACTCCTAATTAGGTCTGGCTGTCTGGTGTGCCACTGGTTCTCCAGGAAACAATTAGAAACAGCCCCGCCATGACAGGATCTAGTCTGCCATTCTTCTGCTGGGCTCACCCTGCTGAGCAGAACCTGTGCTACTGAGTCCCCACTCTGGATAACAAACAAACGGAGGAATTTTTAAGATCATCAGGTTGAAGAGCGACTTAATTAGTTATATGAGAGTGGTAATTTAATGGTATATTCTGTAGCAAATCCTTTGTGTTTCTTATATTGTCTTCTGATATCATAATTGTTGTGCTTTTGCAATGTACTAATCTGAAGCAGAGAAATGCTTTTGGGGTAAAGTTATTATTATAAAATATGTATTAGTGTTATTTCTGGAAGAGTCTCCACATGGCAGAAAAGGGCAAAAGTTTGATACAGCTGCACTGAAATATGCAGAGATGAGGCTACCTGACATCTACCAAGTGTGGATACACATTTGAAATATTTGAACAATTGCCTATCCATTCGTAATTTTTAGGCAAAACTATTACTCTGCTCTGGAAGACTCGTAGGAAAACTAATCCCCCCTCAAAAAACACATGCATGGACATTAGATCTTAGTCAAGTTAACAATAGCTTAACACATAAGGAGGAGGTTGGGATGGTGGAGGTAACTGCAGTAGCAAACGTGTTGGTGTATACAGAGTGAAAGTGTCAGGTTATAGGGCTGCTCTGTGCATCTCTGAATATGACTGCATGTTACCAGTCAGCTGGTAGCCAAGCAGCTGATGAGTTAGCCACTGATGGTAACTCATAAATGCAGCATCAGCTGATGCAAGGTTGACTTCAGTGCTTTGCCTGAAACACAATGCTGAGTTTAAATCAATCTTGTGTTCTCAACATTCAGCAAATTATTACACAAATAGTTGGATTTGATTGTTAAGTGTTAAATTAAAACCATTTCAACATTGTCTCATCAGCACTTCTTTCTTGTTCTTGTGCACTGGGCACTGTCACATATCAATAAACCACAGCATCTTAGCTAGTGACCTTTGTCACATGTCTTCTCTCTAGCTCCCTTTTTCTCTCTCTTTCTGCATGCTTTTCTTACTCATCCACTATGAAATAAAAACACAAATGTTAAATGGGGAAAGCAGAACATTTCTTTTTTAGTGCTGCCAGTTGAATCCAAATGAGTCACCCTCTGACTCATATGCCATTCACTCCACTGCAGCACATGAATGAGACAAGTGTAGTTCATCTGATACTGGTTTCAACCATGAGACTGTGTGTGTTTGCATTTTCAATATCTAAATAATAAACAGAATCGTTCCCTAAACTTAACCAAATGTGCTGTAGTAGCCTTAACCTGATCTCATGTAGGACACTGGTCTCCAGTGTCGAAAACGTGTGCTTTGTACCCGCTGCAGTATAATGTGAATGTAACACTTCCTGGATTGGGGGGGGAAATTGCAAACCAGGCAGCAGCTCTGCTTCGTCCAAACAGTCCACCATTGTATTTAGCAAAGCAAATGAATGGTACATATTTTGTGTGAGATAAGGCTGTGGGATCAGCTGCAGTGGAGGTCCCAGAATGGAATTCTACACATGCAAAATCAGACTAATGATGTCTAGACCACAACTGCTTTCTTAGAAGGAACCTCTTCTGGAACACTGTTGTGCCCAGGTCCATTTCTAGATATTCAAATAAGTAAAACACTCTCGTAATATAAAGGGAGAAATCAGTCTCTCTGCTTTGTTAAGGACACTGGATAAATCTGATTCAACAGTCAAACTGTGTTTAAACAAGATTTTTTTTTAAAGAGCGCACCCATAATGTAGCACTAGGGATGGGGATGTCTGTCGGTTAGTCGGTCCACCACTTTGGTCAGGACTGAAATACCTCAACAACTATTTGATTACAACAACATTTTGTGTAAAATATTCATGGTCACCAGAAGAGGAATCCTACTGACTTTGGTGAGCTCCTGCCTTTTTTTGTAGCGCCACCATGAGGTTGAGCTAAAATATCTCAAATGTTGTAATTTATGACAGACATTCATGTTCCTCTCAGGGTGAATTGTAATAACTTTGATGATCCCTTAACTTCTCCATTTAGCTCCACCATCTGCAGAACGAATGGCATTCCCACCAGCCTCAGCTGTACTGTATGTTAAAAACTGCTAATTAGCAAGTTGTTAGCATGCTAACACAATAAACAAATGCAGAGATGAGGCTACCTGACATCAGTGAACTGCACATTACCGGTCTGTGATTATGCATCATCAAAGAGATGATCCAAGAGTGAATCCTGGATTTTTAAATACTGGTTTGGTAAAAAAAATATATATATTTTAACAATAGCCTATCCATTTGTAATTTTAGGCAAAACTGTTACTCTGCTCTGGAAGACTCGTAGGAAGAGTAATCACCCTCAAAAAACACATGCATGGACATTAGATCTTAGTCAAGTTAACAATAGCTTAACACATAAGGAGGAGGTTGGGATGGTGGAGGTAACTGCAGTATACACTCTGTATACACCAACACGTTTGTGTGCACATGTTTATTATTGAATCTCTTGTCTGATTAGCTGTGGAGGGGGATCATGCAGGCTGTGCATTTAAATTGCATGAGTGGCTCTTATGTTCACCCAGTATGACAATCAGTCACTGATTTTTATAGTCACAGAGTGGAGGGTTGCAGGGTGTTGGGCATGTATGTAAGTGATTATATTGACCTTTCATGGTCAGCTTTTGCAACAGGCATGATGAGAGAACACTATCACTGTCATAAAATGACTACATTTAAAACAGCAAACTCATGTTCTAGTTCTGTTGTGGTAACAAGTCAAGTTTTTAAATGCAGATGAAAGTTAACTTTACAAACACAAAAAAACATTATAAATACTGAGGAAAGAGTGGCTATCTAAATAGCTAAATTGAATATTTGAGGATCCCTGTTGGTGTACGACCACAGTTTTTCCACATTTTTCTTTTGGCTATCATTCTTAACTATTAAAGGGTTAGTGTTTCCAGAATGAATGAAATAGTCTAATCAGTACTACAGGTTTGGTTATTACTGTACTTGATTTTGATTTTATTCTTAAGGATCAGTCTGCATATTCATTAATGGAAAATTGCATTTTCAAATCTCAGTTAAGCCACTTGTACCGCAGTCTATACTGTACAAGATACCAACAAAACCAACACAATGTGACTCTTTATCCAGCAAGTTTAAGTGCACAGCCCCAGTTATGTAATAGATGATAATCCGCTGTTACCATAGTAATGCTGCTCACCACTGGCTTAGAGATTGCATTGTGGTGAAAGTAAAAATCAAAACGCCTTTCAACAACACTTAGTCCCTCATGAATGTTCCAGAGCAGCATTATTTTTGGGGTTAGTGAACAAGCATGCAATCTGTAACATTATAAAGCTTAGACACACAAAATGTACTGTATTGCTTGTTTCAGGTTCTGTGTAGGTATTCAGAACCTGGGTGACCAAAATTTGCTGTAACAAAACAAGGAATTGTCCACCTCCAGAAACAAGTATACACCTAATCCACTGAAATAACACGTTTCATCTTCTTATTTTGAACTCTTAAGCCCAATCTAATGAAAAACAAAAAGAACTGAGTGTAAAGTGAGAATGAAACTGTTCAAGCTTTTTCTGTAAATCTAGGAGGGATTATTTAGCTACACGGATGTGTTTTGAATTGAGCATCTGTGCAGCCGGCAAATCAGAAAGGATGTAATAGTCCAGTCAGTGAGGTCTCATTATCACAGGGGGTCAGCAATAATGCTCTGAGAGAGGGATAGGATATGACTTAGGACTGTAGGATAGACTGGTTTGGGAAGCTTTTACATATGACTAAAAACTAAACTGAGAGATGTATATATTCAGGAGAAAGATTTGCCATTTATAAGTATTTATATAAGTATTTGTTTTCTGGCTCATATTAATCTAATTTCAATTTGTTACCAAATTCATCATTATGATACAGATAATGGTATTTCAAAAGAAAAACTAATAAAAGAGGTATGATATGAAGTAAAACATACAGAGGAATTGAAAAGACAGAAATACACAAAATATTTACATGCCAAGTTTCATGATCAGCATTAAAACACTGAGATAGAGAGGAAGACAAAAACAATGAGAGAAACACAAGTGGGAACATACACATACAATAGGGAGATGGCACATACGCATGTAGGCAGGATAACAGTCATCAGGAGGGATCCTCAGCGTCAGGAGAACCACGAGGGACCTTCATATCTTAACTACTGCCACAGTGCCTGGCTTGGCTTAACAGGATTGGCTGGTGTGTTGTGGCTTGGACATCATTAATCCCTCTTATCCACTTAATGCACCTTAAACAGTGGAGGAAGGATATATAGCAAGCTGTTGCTATCTCCTATTGGTGATCCCTCCTTTAAAGCATGTGACAGAGAAAAAAGTGCATATTACATCCAAAACAACTCATATGTTTTGAATTACATTCCATAGCTCCAGTCATTTGTACACAAGGTAAAGTACTTTGATTGATCACTTGCATGCCATGTGTCAGTCATGGTTGTTTGTCAGTTTTAGTTGATTTTTCTAATGCATTGCATTGTATTGCTTTCTATTCTATTTTAAAAAGCATTCTTGAAATCCTGTTCCTGTTCCTTGTGGTTGTTTCAAAGACGTGTATTTTAATCAGATCAGATCAGGTCCCATAAAACTGACAATCTACTTTTTATTTACTGTACTGTGAGCCTCAGTACAGTAAATAAAAAGTCTTCTCGTTTACACTTTGGATATTATCCTGGCTTCCAACCCGACCAGAAACAACTGGGTCCTGTGTGGAGTTATCTCCATGTTCATGTAGCTTTTCTCTGGTCCTGCAGTCCATACCAGATATTGCTTGCAGGTTTAAATACTTCTTAGGTTTCAAGTTAAATCACATTCTGAACCAGATACTTATTGCATTGTAACAAAATCGTATGTCACAATATGGAAATACAATTTTTCAAATTATGTGGTTTGTGGTTATTGTCAAATAATGCTAGAGAAAATCATCCACACTAAATGTTCCAGAGACGTATACGTATAGTGTTCAGGAGTTTGTGTATCATGGATCATGTGTTTATGTCCTTAGTGCATGAATTCTTGGATGATGCTCACTGTCTACTTTAATATGCTTACAGCTTAAATGACAGAAGAACAAGTTACAGCCTACATGCCTGTTTCCCATTCCTACAGTATCAATTGACCTATAGCAATCAGTATTCATTCATGCAGATCTTGCATACTGTGTCAACGTCTAGTGTCAGAAATCTTGCGTTTCCCCATCTTGGATCAAAATCACTGAGTCTGAAAGAAAGTGCTGGACCAGTGGGTCAAATCAATGAGCTGAGCATTCACAACAGAAAGGACTAAAACCCTGGGCCTTAATTAAGTTAGCTGGATGCACAAACACACGCCCTGTTAGCCTTTTCCTTTCTTCTGTGGGCTGTGGCTGAAATCTTGAAATTAAATAAGATAATGGAAAAGAGGAACGTTATTAGATTATTCCAAAGGGGTTACACGTGAAACCCTGTTCTCTCACAGCAGTTTATCGCAGTACCAGCAATTTCCCCCATTGATCATGAGTGCCACATTTGCATGCCTTGGCATATATCCTCCGCTCCTCTGTCCCACTTTGAATTGCATTAACCTACAACGTGCAAATGTGCCAACCTTAGATTATCTCTTAAAAGATAAGACTGTGCTCTCTGGAGAAGGCTCACCTATCATGGGTTTGGAAGAATTGATCCTCTCATCATAACGTGCAGGAAATTCATTCACTACTGTCAAAGCAATATTACAATGAAGGCATATAGTGTGTATTTCTTGGACAACTCGGGAGCTCAGATAGAATCTTTAGCCGTGTTTGGAAGAAAAGCAGCTAGATTTGATAAAACAGGTGTTTTGAAAGGCCTGTATTGGCATTTCTGGAGGGTTGTTGACAGTGTTTGGGTGTACAAGCTGCTTCGGTTAGCAGAGGGGAATTAGTTGTGGCTTATTAGTATTTTGGTACAATGAAAGCAAAATACATATTGTTTTTACTGGCAAAACAAGTATAAACTAGTAAATAAAGCCATTGTCTTTAATTGCATGTGAAATTCTGATCCATCTGCCAAAGATTTCAGATGACTCTCTGGATGGATTATAGTTTATACTCTGTGTTTCTCAGTAAGTATAGTATACCCCTAAAAGTATTTAGGATCCCCTGTGTAATATTTGGTGTGATCCTATATGTCATGACAGTACAGTAATAGATACATTCAGTAAGGAAGGCTTTGTCATTTATCATGAGTTATGTTGTTATGATCTGACGTGTATTCAAGTTGTTGTTTGTAAAGTCCTCACTGACCTCTGCCTGGCACTTTGATTCCCTGACTCCATCATAGGTGGAGTTTCATTGCTCTCAAAACTTAAGCGTCTTTTTTGATACCTACCCTTCAAAAACCAAAGAAGTTCGATGACAATAAGGTACAGTCATTGAAGACATTCCACTCAGAATGCACTGTGATCTCTGAGCCTACTTCACTCTGTAAATGGCCGAACATTACCATGTGTGTATGTTAAAGTTTTCCTCTAGAAATCTTATCTTTAACACTGTACAGTCTAGTCATAAATAGACTAAAAGTGTATCAGTTGCTTGTATTATTGGGGGCAGCCTTTACCATTAGCACCAAAACCTGCAAAGCCAACCAATATCAATGGCAAAGTAAATTATTAAATTAAACCCATGTCACACTATTTTCACAGGCATTCTAAGTAAGTAAGTTGACAGGTGACTGACAGCTTTGAGCAAATCCATCCTGCTCCAGAGTTTCATCTGAGACACCACACTGACTTTGGAACTATTGCAAACCACAATAAAAAAGTGATATTGTGAAGACTGTGACTCATTTAGGTTTATGTTGATATCACTTTGCTGGATTAAAACAAAATGTCAAATTATACAGCATAGCTGCATTGTTTCGACAAGGACAACATTTAGGTTTGTCATAGTATTCAGGTATCTCTTTTGTCTCCATTTCCAGTGATCTAAACTTTCCAATGAACGCCTCTATTTTATGTCACTCGTTTTTTCAGAAGCCCAGATGGGTGTCACCACTCCTGATAAGCCTGACAAGACAAGTTTCAACACGTGACAAAAAGTCTCACAACATTTTCTTGTAATTCAAAGTCATGCTAGCGACTGTATCCAAATGGTCACATCAGCATGCTAATATGCTGCTAATGATAATGCTAGCATGTTGATGTTTAGCAGGTATAATGTTCACCTCTTAGGTTAGGTTAGCATGCTAACATTTGATAATGTAGCTGAGGAGTACAGCTGAAATACAACTGAGACTAATGGGAATGCCATTAGTTGTGCAGGTATTTGGTCATAAACCAAAGTATGGATTGATGATTTATTACAAGGTATCCTCTTAGAATGTTAGAATACTGTACCAAAAAACTAAAAACAAAAAAAAATTCAGTCCTATTAATGATCTCCTAATCCCTCTCAATTAAGAGATACACTTTTCTGTTATAACAGCTGTACCAGTGAATTTAAAGAACAGGATCACTTCTATACTCAAAGCATGTACAAATTAACCATATCCTATACGTAATTTGGTTAATACATTGTTTGGAGCGTAACACTTTGTCTTCTGAAATCAGAACCAGGAGAAAACACCTGCATCTAGAGCGATTAGTTATCTTTTGATTTGTACTTTGTACTATTTTTACAGTGTATGGTGAGTAAAACATGTTTCCAGGTTACTGTGTTCTATATTTGTGTCATATTTTGAGCTTTATGCTTAAAACAAGGGATTAACCCACAGTATCTCTTTCAGGCCGCACCTCTTTCTGGAACAAGTCAAAGCCTGATATCCCCTACTTCTTTCTGATCTCAGACACACTGAGCTCCACTTTGTATGTTTCCTTGTTACCTCCCCTTCCCAGATCTGCCAGTGTGACGATGGGTGTAACCAACAAGAGCCAACAGGAGAAATTACATGAAGATCAGTAAATGAACAAAAGGACAAGGCACAAACTTTTGTGTTTGATTTGTGCATGCTTTTTCTACTGTTAGACAGCAACTCATGCAGTCACTGCCTCTGAAAGGGGTTCAGCTGGACCGGGAAACATTCTCTTGGTCAATCTGTCTGATCTACTGAAGAATCTGGTGGCTATTCCCTGTGGTCACAAATACTGAATGGGTTGTATTAAATGTTTCTAGGATGATCAGGACAAAAAAATCCACAGCTGTCCTCAGTGTAGACAGACTTTCACACTGAGGCCTGCCCTGGAAAATTCCTGTTGATCACAGCCATGGCAGACCTGGGAGAGAGATGAAAGCCCTCAATTCCTGTCCGATTTATCTGGCCACTTACTGTGAGAAACACCTCCAACCTCACTATGACACTGCGTAAACAAAAGCTGGTAGACCCCTCCAAGAAGCTCCAGTAGAACATCTGCTCTCGTCATAATGAGATGATGAAGATGTTCTGGTGTACTAATCAGCAATGTGTCTGTTATCTCTGCTTCTTGGATGTACATAAAGGCCACAGCATAGTCTTAGCTGCAGCAAAAATAGACTGAAAGGCAGAGAGAGCTCGAGGTGAGTCAGCAAAAAAAAAATCTAACAGAATCCAGGATAGAAAAAAAAGATGTGAAGGTGCTTCAACAGGAGGTGGAGACTATCAATCACTCTCCCAATAAAACAGTGGAGGACAGTGAGAAGATATTTAAACTCATCTGTCTCATTGACAAAAGGAGCTCTGATGTGAAGCAGAAGATTAGATTGCTGCAGAAAATTGAGATGAGTCAAGTCAATGGGCTTCAGGAGAACCTGGAGCAGGAGATCACTGAGTTTAGGACAAAGGATGCTGAGCAAGAGCGGCTCACTTACATACAGTTGCAAGAAAAAGTATGTGAACCCTTGGGAATTTCCTGGATTTTCTTAAATGTGTTCTGATCTTTATCTAAGTCACAACAATAAACAAACACAGTCTGCTTAAACTAATACTACACAAACAATTATATGTTTTCATGTTTTTATTGAACACACCATGTAAACATTCACAGTGCAGGATGGACAAAGTATGTGAACCCTTGGATTTAATAACTGGTTGATCCTCCTTTGGCAGCAAAAACCTCAACCAAACATTTCCTATTGCACATCAGACCTGCACAACGGTCAGGAGGAATTTTGGACCATACCTCTTTACAAAACTGTTTCAGTTCAGCAATATTCTTGGGATTTCTGGTGTGATAAGAGCAGTTTTCCTGAGGGGGGTATATGCGGGGATCAAGAGCAGGGATAAATGGTCCGACTGGCTCAGTTGAGGTAGTGGATTAGCCCTGTAGCCCATACCCCCAGGGTATGCTTTCTCTTGACCGCTAATGCTGCCATGTAAAAGTCAGAGGGCCGAGTTAGCATTAGCATCTGGTGGTATGTAAACAACGATTACCATAACTGCGGTAAACTCTCTGGGGAGATAGATCGGTCTACATTTAACAGACACGTTCTCCAGGTCTGGGGAGCAGTGCCTCTCCACAGTCACTATGTTGGTACACCAGTTGTTGTTGATGTACAGACAAAGTCCCCCTCCTCTGCTCTTACCAGAGTCACGGGTCCTGTCGCACCGTGTAGCCGGCTAGCTCGATGGCCGCATCTGGGATGGATGAATGAATGTAGCCACGTCTCCGTGATCAGCAGAATACAGCAGTCCTTCACGGTGTTGTTGGTAGCAGCCTGTAGCCTTAGTTCATCCATCTTATTCGCGAGAGATCTTGCGTTGGTCAGGAAAAGACTGGGAAGCGGTGGTTTGAATAGCTGCTTCCGTAGCCTCGCTAGCAGGCCCGCCCAGCAGCCTCGCTTTCTCTCCCTCTCCCTGCGCCGCTTCCACTTCCTTCCCATGGAGATGGTAAACCACGGCTCCTCGCTATGTCCGCTGGGATGTTGTGTGAGCGGAGAAACTCTGCCGCAACACCTCACTCAGAGCAGACACCGATCTTGAGAAGATCGTATCGGCTGTAGAAGTTGTTCGCCCAACAGAGTGTGAGCACATGGAACATCCAGGTGCTCTTTTGCAAACTTCAAACGTGCAGCGATGTTTTTTGTGGACAGCAGTGGCAGCCTCTGTAGTGTCCTCCCATGAACTCCATTCTTGTTTAGTGTTTTACGTATTGTAGATTTGTCAACAGAGATGTTAGCATGTGGCAAGTAGCAAGTCTTTAGCTGACACTCTAGGATTCTTCTTCACCTCATTGAGCATTCTGCACTGTGCTCTTGCAGTCATCTTTACAGGATGGCCACTCCTAGGGAGAGAAGCAACAGTGCTGAACTTTCTCCATTTATAGACAATTTGTCTTACCGTGGACTGATATACATCAAGGCTTTTAGAGATACTTTTGTAACCCTTTCTAGCTTTATGCAAGTCAACAATTCTTAATCGTAGGTCTTCTGAGAGCTCTTTTCTGTGAGGCATGGCTCACATCAGGCAATGCCTCGAGAATAGCAAACTCAAAACTGATGTGTGTTTTTTATAGGGCAGGGCAGCTTTAACACCTCCAATCTCGTCTCATTGATTGGGCTCCAGGTTGGCTGATTCCTGACTCCAATTAGCTCTTGGAGAAGTCATTAGCCTAGGGGTTCACACACTTTGTCCACCCTGCACTGTGAATGTTTACATGGTGTGTTCAATAAAAACATGAGAACATATAATTGTTTGTGTGATATTAGTTTAAGCAGACTGTGTTTGTCTATTGTTGTGACTTGTGTGGTGTTCTTGTTTTTGTTACTCAGGTGAATTGCTAGGTTTGGGGTTCGATGGCTTATGACTAAGAAGCCCTCAGGGTATATTTCAAAACTAGTGGATCAATGTAGAATAAACTTTAAGAACCATGCAGATATTGTACACACATAGGCTTAAGTGTTTTACTTTCATGAGAAGGCTCAATAATAAGGGAAATAATACTTTTACTTAATTTATATTTGTATTTATTGCAGGTATTGGCATGGGGTAGCTACAGCATTTCAAATCACAAATCAAAATCTAATCAAACTATAATCACTGTGCTTTTATCTTATTTTGAATCTCTAATCAATTAAAATTTG
>JAVQJD010010158.1:0-29250 GCA_036023655.1 Nannoperca australis | reverse complement strand
GCAGCAAAGAATATATATATATATATATATTCTTTGCTGCTATGGATAATAATTCATATTGTGATTGTGCCAGTGGTGATTTTCTTTTCTCTTCATAAACTGCCCACAGGGAGGCAGTATAGCTTCACACTTAACTACAGCCCCCAATCTTTCAATCCTCCACAAACATTTTGAGGAAATTGGGATTCCACTGAGTGTGTCAGCAGCACACACTAGAAAAAGAGGATATCTGTAAATAGCAGCTGGGCATCTTATTTATTTATATACCCACCCACCTCCACCAAAATAAAAAAATAAAATAATCCCCATTACAATTCCCCCCCCTATCGCCTTAGGCAACTGTCAACCTCCTGCTCACCAGCCCCTGTACAGCGCACAAAAGGGGACAGGGAAAGTCAAGCCGTGCACCCTCTACTTGACTGATGTTTTTATACCACCTCCTATGCACAAGTGCAGGAGTTATAAACCCAGTGACATGACACCACTCTGGACCAGGCTGTAGTTTAAGAGGTTGCAGATTGTTCCTTGCATCTGCAGGAGGTGCCGATTCCCTCTGTGTTTCATGACAGACATGTCACTTAACTATTCCTCGTTGGCAGTACCTCACCAGCGGCTGCCTCTGAGGACTCTAAGCTAGACTCAGTAGGTAGGCTCTTATCCCCAGTGCTGCTGACCGTGTCCTGGAGTCAATAATAATCTTGTCATTTTTCTGTCTAAACCAGAGGTAAGAATCCACAAATTTTCCACTAAGTAGTATATATAGTGGGCTCATAATACCCAGACACACATCATCATATTTCTTTCCCTGTTAGAAGTATTACATGGATATTTCTATTTCAATTATATATTTGTACATGTTTCCATGAATATGGATTACTGATATTAATCAGTGTAAAGAAATATTTTGATTGTGTCTTTATGGTTCGATTATTCAGTTACTCTCATAAACATGTTTATATACTATACTCTGTAATAATCAGTCCCAGTGATCCACTGCAGCATATTTCATTAATACAACATATGGGTTATGACATCTGGTAATCTTTGACATATGAGATTGAAAATCCCAAACAAAACCTGAATTACATGCCAATATACTGAAAATAGAAGCAGAGTTCTGAAATCATTCTTTAAAATATTTATACTATTTTAGGATTTTAATTGAGAGATGGTTTACTAGTGTGCATTGCAAGATGCTGGGAATTGATTTTGGTATAAAAATTGAGAAACAGTGTACAAACACTGTGAACGTAGCCTAAAATGTGTTAATGTGCTGATGTGCTTTGTCCTGTAAACCACTTTGTGACAAACTTGTTTGACAGATACGGCTTTGCAAATAAATTTAACTTTTCTTTACTTACTGGAAATGGAAAGACTCTAGAGCTAAAAGCAGCCAGCACTGGGATGAGTAACTCATATTTACACTCATAATTGGTTCAAACAAAGCCACATTCAAGTATGCTGAAGCCATTTTACTACCCAAACAAGGCTCAACTTCTGGTACAGCTGGCATTCTGTCCATGTTTAATGCACCAAGATCCCAGTTCATTCAAGTACTTATCAATGTCGCACTTCATTGTTACTTTAGCCAAGGAGATTATGTCTGGCAGTTGATTAGATTTTGATTGTGATTAAGTAGTTATGGCTTTGGACAATTAGCCTAAACAGAGATAGAGGATCTGACTATTCTTCACAAACACTGGATAACTTTTAATCACAAAAAACGTAACATGTTAAAATAGGGTAAAATCTGCCATGTTCCGTCACACATTTCACAACCTACTCTGTGAACAGACTGCAACATGGCAAACACTAATAAGTCCGTAATCCAGAGACTGGTGGCAGTGCTAGTAAGCTGCCTGTACCCTGCACAAAAAATGGACTGTGTATCAGTGCTTGCAAAATGACATTGCTCAATGAAGTGAACAACCACTGTAAGCTAATTTATTTAGCAGTTCACTGAGTTGTAGTGTGAGTACAGTATGCTTGTCCTCGATGGCTGCCCTCTACTATGGTGATGTAATCTACACATGGACAGCTGCTTATGCATCTACACTGCTGTCCCGGACAAAAAAAAACAGCTACAAGTACATATATGTTTGTCTTTCTGGAACTTAGACTTGATAGTCATGAACATAAATCAGTTATTAAAATGAAAACTTGCTGAAAACAAGAACCTAATAAGTAAATGTGGAGGACAGGCTGGCAAACCAATGGGAGTTAGAATTTAATTGAGCTTAATTGCTCCATTTGTTTCATCACAGGAATGAAATTCTGAATCCAAATTGATTCAAAATAAATGCAGCACTGCTTGTTGTCTATGAGGTTTAAGATGGTTTACTATTATCACACACCTATTTGAAATTGTAGCTCAACAAATAATCTTTGGTTGGAGAATTGTTTTTTGTGTGTCTGCCACTGCTAGCCCAGGAAGTTGCATCGATTTAAAAATGCATTTGTCTAGAGAGCTGTGCAAGAAAGCAACATCATAATCAGCAGGCTGCAGACAAACATCATGCTACAACCTACATGACCAAAGAAAAAAATCTCCATCATCTAGTGAAGTGCAAAGAAAAATACTATGCGTCAGCCCTTAAAACAGTCAACAGTCCAAAAGCAGCCCAGGGCCAAGCCTTCATGATTCATGGCTAAACAAAGCAGCCTGCCTCGACATCGTCTCACGCCATCTTAAATACTAGAATTCTACGTTCATTTTCTTTGCAGTTCACATATTTGTTTACGCCTTAAACAAATTGGATTTACAAAATGTACTTTATGTTTTTGTCAGTTGTGTTCTTAGTTTCGCATTTTGTCTATATCTTATGAATAATGGACTGTAATGAAATGTGATAGCACTGATTTCTGTTTGCCTGCTGAAAAAGCGCCACTAGTAAAAGGAAGCCTCCCTCCGTACAACAGCCAGTAATTAACAGTAACAACATCTGATTGGAGTCTGTGAGGGAAGGAATGAGACTATGTAAAATGGGTAAAAATAGTTAGAAAACAAACATCCTCAGGTCTTTGCTATACAGGCAAAAATAAATGGAGACTCTTCCGTATTCCAAGCAATGTTTTCATCCATGCTGATTTGTCCTTGAGCAAGACAATGAACTCTTACCTGCTCCTGGCAGCTTTGTGCTCTGACCCATCTGGTGACACGGCAGTGTGTATGTGTGTAACATAGCGAGTAAGTTGTTTTAAAAAAGCACTCGTTCCCCTTCATCAGTTTTAGTACACGTTCAGTTTGGGCAGGGAAAAAAAAGATCCCCTGGCAGTTAAATGAGCTTTCCCTCCTGTCGGTTCAGCAGTAATCACTGGTGTCACAGCTCCAGAATCCAGTCTATGTTAAATCTATTCCCCAAAGCTTTGGGTATCAGCCATCTCTGAGCCTGCTTCCCTGGACAAGTTGGGTTTTCTGACCCAGTTTCCAAAATAAAAAATACATTTGCAACACATTTACATCAGGTAATACTGTGGCAGAAGGGGCTGCAGAAATATGCTTTTTATGCAGAGTTTGATCTTGACTCTGAGGTCATCTCATCATGCGTAAATGGTGTTTCCGTGGCAACATATTCCATATGAGAAATACTGATGAACGCAGTCGAGTGGAGCTCTCTATCTAGAAAATCGTTCACCGGCTTGTGATGATGATCTTGGAAGACCAATATTTGAGAATTTAGGACACAATTGACATATAAAGTATCACAATTCAAGACACACATGGTGAATTTGTAGGAATGTAGACAGTAAATATGTAGTAGCAACATATAGGGAGTCACTGAAAAAAACAGAATCATCTGCTGGTTCTTTTATGAAGCAGACAAAGATTCATTCTCCTGAAATGAATGGACACTGACAATTGAAGGGAACAAAACCTCTAACCTTTTTTATACAGAAAGGTTTCTCAGACACCAACATACCCTGCTCCCAGCCTGCTGCCAGAGTCCCAGAAGAATGTGTTTGTTCTAGGATACATACAGTCACACTAGTCACTCTTTGAATTCTGCTCTAAATATTCAGGCCGCATGAGATATTGATATGCCATTACATTTTTGCAATTGCATTTTTGTGAAGGATAACAGAGGCACAACATTGTTTGTAAAACAAACAAACCTCTTTTTCCTGTTTTTCGGGACGGAGGTTAAAGCAACACAATCCTGCATGTTCGACATTTGCAACTATACAAAACTGCCTCTAATCCAAGTCTCCAGTGGTAGGGAAGCGTGTGTGTTTTCTGTGTCTGTGTGTGTGTGCATCGATTTGTTAGCTGTGTAATCCTCGATTGTGACAATGGTCAGCGAGATTAGGGGCTAGAGCCATAGTGTCGGCCCTTTTAGGCGGGTAATGGGTAAAAAAGCGTGTTAATTGCCCTTGACTGTTGAAAGTAAATTAATTATTGATTGCTCTCTCGACTCCTCTTCTGTACTTACATACCCTTACAAATCCTTTTATCTTCGGCTCGGAGTAAGAACATTTCCTCTTTTCCCATCATTATACAGGCTGGCGAGCAGGAGGACCACTAGCCAACCTCTTCAACTGAAGCCTTTCAGTTTCTTTTTCTTCCTGCTTAAAGCTGTGTAGTGTGTTGGAAAGGCCTGTCAGAAAATCTCACGTCAAAAGGTGCTTTACTTTCTTTTGTAATCACTCACTACCTCTGTCTCACACCTCCTCTCTTTTTCTTCTCCCTCCTCTCTAATTTTCTAATAGTTTCGTCTTTGTGTTCTTACCACTTCCCGGCTTCTCCCCCTCATACAAACACACACACACACACACACACACACACAGATACATACTACACATGCGTACTCTCGCCCCCACACCCGTAGCTGTTACAAATAAATAAGAGAGCAGATGAATAAAAACCGAGGTTGAGGTCTAAAGGCTGTGTCGTAAATTGATGACAGTGAATGTAAAGGCATGGAAGCAGTACAGACAACAGCATCATTATTCTGCCTATTGATTTTCTCCCTTAGCTGCTAAAAGAAAAAAGCCACCTTGTATTTGAAAATAGATATAAACAAAGTCCAACATGATGTAACTGCATATATTTTTTCTGCTGCCGAAGATGTCAAAACCCTTTGGATTAAAGCTTCACCGTGAAAAGAGCATTGTGTGGTATCTGTATATCTGTCAGTATGCACACAAATAATATTAAAGTGTGTGTGTGTTTGAGAAAAGGTGGCAGGTGACCTATATTGCACTTCTTATTTGATGCTGTATTCACTGTTATCAAACATTACAGTCCTATATTTTATCTCAAACCAAACTGCATATTAAGTCAAAACTACAGGTGTTCTGATTTATCTGTGGTTAGACAGTCAGTACATCACTAAATAGATCACACTATTTTAACGTAAGCCGCATGTAATAAGCCACAACTTATTATTACACTTTGGATTTAAAAAAGAAAATGCATTGATTAGTGAGATTAAGAGATTTTAAAGCTTTGGCAGAGCTAGGCTAGCTGTTTCATTACATTTAGCAGACGTTTGTTTCCAAAGCGACTTCCAAGTGAGGAGGTGACCGGAGGAGTCTGGGGTCGAACCCATGACCTTCTGGTTGATAGGCACACTGAGTTGCTGAGTCAGGCTAATCATTTCCTAGCTTTAACTACATAATTAGCACATAGACATGAGAGTGGTATCAATGGTGTCATCTAACTTGATCGCAAAAAAGCAAATAACCTCAGCTGTAAGATTAAACTGTGAGCCTCAGCTGTAATACCATAGAGCTGAATTTAACATTCATGTTTAAAACATGCACACCCCGATGGTCAATTAGACATGTGCTCAGGTTGAAGCTACATTTGTCTGGAATTATATGATGTCAGCAAATATCATAAACTAAAAAGAATAAATGATGTAAGTTTGGTTACGCAAATATAGAATGAGGCACATGTCAATCAAGTGAAGTACATGGCCACACAGTCCTGGTACGGGGGCTAATCAGGCAAGCACCTGTGTGTGGAGTGTGTAGGGTCTTTAAAGTGCCTATCATAATTAACATGATTTTTGACAGCTGGAGATCGGAAGAAATTTGGTAGCCTAATGATGTTGGAACACAGACTGCAAGCAAGCAAGTCTGGCAACAGATCCGGCGGTGGCTATGGCAGGTGTGGACTCAGCCCACCCAATCATGTGCCTTGCCCACCCAGTCAAAAGTTAAACAGAAAATAATTATCTTTTTGTTCGGCCAATGGAAAGATAGCACAGGAAATACCAGTACCATTTCTAACTACAGACACCAAAGTCACCCAGCTCCTATTCCGGTCGTGTTCAGAAATGCACACATCTCTGAAGCAGACCTGTCCTCTGTGCGGACTGCTGCTAACTTTAGTTGCCCGTTAGCTTGTTAGCTCAGTTAGACATGCAACTATCGGTCATGTTAATGCTAGCTGACTTGTGTTGGTGTTTACACTGCTAGCACAGGAGCTTTGGACTGCTAGGAGGAGGAGATTTTTTATGATATTTAGCTCCACAGCTAACTGAGCTAACTAACTAATAGCAGCTATAATTATCAGCAGTTAGTGGTTGAATACTTTAACAACAACCAGTAAAGCTATATCCATCAGGAATCTCATAAATCACAGAGATGAGAAAATATTTTCTACGTAAATTATGATCCAGTTTCAAGAAAATTAATAGTTAATACAGTTGTGCTTTTGTACAGTAATCGGTGAGGCCAGGCCTCCAGAAACACTTGGCTCCAGCAGCGTCTATCATTTTTCCCACCTAATCCTTGTCTCATTTGTGGTCTGTCTCTGACCACAAAATCCTGACAACTTGCCTTTTAATAAACAGCATTTACTTGTATTTTATAGAAAATGAACTCAGCGATATTTGCTCAGTTGTTGCTGTAATATTTGTCTTCTTCAGTTGAAACTTTTTCATGTGTCAATAAACGTTAGCTTCCACCTTATTGCCAGTTATGTTTATTTATGTTTATTACATGATTGTTTATTTAATGCATTTTCTATCCCTTATTCTCACCTATTTCTAAAATCTAATAAAATAAAACTTGATGTGAAAAAAGGTGAAGTAGAAGTAATGCAGTCATTACATAGATCATTTCTGCATCTAACTTTCTTCACTGAAATAGTTCAGTGCAAAAACTTAAGCCAAAAAGAAATTGCTTTCTTGTTCAGAAAGTGAAATGATAATTCAACTGACCAAAAGTCTAAATGCAAGAGATTAGATCACCATAAAGATCCCAGCCTCAAAGAGATGAAAACCTCCCTGCCAACACCGAGGATACAGAAAAGCCTGGGATCTGTCTAAATTGCTCTCTCAATTATCATTGCAGAAATGCTACAGGAGGATTCAAGGTCCTTTGATGATAAATATGTCACAATAAGAATAGCTCAAGCCACCAATAGCAATGAATATGAGTTGAATTTTATTCATGACATTGGAGCGGGAACATGGAGAACATGGCTATCAAAGTCATGTAAGTAAAGGCAGGTACAACTTCAAGTACAACACAACCTCAGTTATAATGCAAGAGGACAATGCCTCACATAAAGCAACAGCTGCTGCATTTTGGCATCCATGTTATTTTTTTGGGTGTGTTTTTTCTGTTTCTGTAACAAGACACAAACTACATGCCTTTACTTTGAGCTATTTCTAATTCTCCAAACAGATGATAGTCCACAACATCTCAGATTCAGCATTGTAAACCATGGTGGTCTTTATGTGTAGAAGTTAATCTATAGCAGGGGTGTCAAACTTACGGCCCACAGGCCATAACCGGCCCGCCAAAGGGTCCAACCCGTCCCACTGGATGACTTTGTGTGTGTGAAGTGTGAACATTTCAGAGATATCACTAATTCCATGTTTTCAATTAAATGCACTGCTATTCCTAATTTGTCAATTGGGGATCACACTGTCCTTATATGAACAGCAGGCACAAAGGCTTTTCTGGCAGAAAGCCCTGAACACTAACTTCTCCCTCCTGCAAGTAGCAGGCTTTACGCTGGATACGCTGCACGAACAGGCTACTGTGAAAGCTAGCTACCTTATTGCAAACGAATCTGCTTCAATGCCATCTGAGGAAAGTACAAGCCACAAATGGAGGACATAGTTTTAGGACTTTTCACTGTATTTTGCACCATGAAGCATTGTGCTGCAAGTCGTTAAGAATGGATCATGTTATGGGAAATGTTGTCTGAACTGTTAATTTCATCCGAGGCAGAGGTCTGAATCATCGTCAGTTTGCAATGTAATTCAGATTTGGAGGACACATTTGCCTCAGTGGGCTTGGACACATTTTAGCAATATCTCTTACCAGTGGACCCCAAATTGACAGCACAGGACATCAAGTTTTGTGCATGTTTGGAATGACTTACTTTTGTGAACAAGCTTTTTCTCCTATGAGCATCAATAAAACAAAACTGTGTTAGGCTCACATACAAGCTCTTAAATCACATTCTGAAACTCGCAACTGCTCAGGATTTGACACCTGATATTGATGCACTTGTGAAGGCTAAGAGGTGCCAGGTTTCAGGATCAAGGTAGACAGTGAGTAACCTTTATGTAAAAGCTGCTTCAGAGGCTTTTCCACCCTGACCAGAATACAATTCTCTGAAAAACTATGAATACTTATTGTGGTCATATTTAAAGACATTAACCCTTTAATACTGTCAATCAGCAGCTTCAGTTCAGAATAATCTGTGTCAGACTTGTATCTTAAAACAACATTGGAGGAACCCTATTGCTAAGGCACTGCCAAAACTTAGGGTAGGGGATAACCTAACCTTCTTCCTCAATAGCTTCCAATTTAGTTGGTGTGGAGATTCCAGCATTACAGGAGTGAAAATATAAGAAAAATGAAATTGATTTACAATAGATTGAATTTTGAAAAACTGAAACATATTGTTGAAATTGCACTTATTATTCTTAAGACATCTCAAGCTGCTCATCATCTGTTTTGAAAATTAAATGTGAACATTTTCAGAATGTACTTGTACTTTTTTACATATAAGAAAGATACAATTTGGATGTGTTATTATTAATAGGTTATTATGCAAAGATTTTACTGGTCTGGAATTGGGCTGTATGTGGCCCATGAACTAAAATTAGTTTGACACCCCTGATCAATAGAGTAGATAACACAAAGCAGAACCTTGAGGAATGACAGCACAAACCATACAATGTACACATGGAAAAGCACAATATACATGAACACCGTGTTTTTTCACCATAGGGGTGTACGTTTCTAGTCTTTTCTTTCCCATTTGGAGGACAGTTTCAATCAATATTGTCTGGAATTTGCACACAAAACACTGATATTGTCAACCTTTACTTTGTACTCTTAATAAAGGCTTACAGTGGGTGAGGACAAATATTGTAGGTCCAGTGTTGATCAATGACATTTTTTATTGGATACATTGCTGATAATCTCTCCCATTGATCCAGCCTACAAATATACTCAACGGGCCTTGGTGAGACGCAAGATTCAGGGGACAGATGCCATTGTTGTTCCATGGAAGTTTGTCTAGGTAAAGGGTTTCCTCTGTCATTTGTTTCTTCATACTTTTCCATTACATGACCCATTAATAATTCAGGAGCTACTGTGTTTGTTGCAAATAGTCATTTATTTTTTATAGCAGCTTTATTTTGAAAACCCTCTCCTGTCCTGAACCACCCAGCTGGATCATGGTTGGATTTTCGTCACTGGTGGATGAAGTGCCATGCTGGCATTTTTTATGACCTGCCCAGATGCAGGAATTCATAAATTGTGGATGTGGACTGATGGAGTCCCTTGTTTTCGCTGATGACATTTCCATACATGGCTCACTGTGGAAAATGCCATTTTGGCTCACGAGCGTCACATCATCGCCTCTTATGGTAAATATGACACTGTAAGTGTTTTTAATACATTCTCACTGATTTGCATATATTCTGCACCAAGCCCACATGGTTTATTTTGTCCCAACCAAACAGCAAATGCTTTTTCAGTGGGAAGACAAATGCATGCGCATCACTAATTGACTGTGCGTGGTTAAATGCTCTTAGGTGTCTGTTGAGTCAGCCTTATTTGAAGCCACTTCCTGTATAGCTGCTCTGGATAAGTAGCTATATACTGAATGACCAAAATATCAAATGATATAAATACCTTATATAACAAGTACTCTGTTAGACAGAGACAAAAAACAGCTAAGTTGATCCTCAGACCCCAAGCTATTAGTCAAGGTATAATACAACCACACATCAAGTTTTCATGGCTATGGCTTCATGGCTTATCACAAAATAAACACT
The DNA here is from genome assembly GCA_036023655.1 of Nannoperca australis. Classification (NCBI taxonomy): domain Eukaryota; kingdom Metazoa; phylum Chordata; class Actinopteri; order Centrarchiformes; family Percichthyidae; genus Nannoperca; species Nannoperca australis. The sequence continues at coordinate 18,994 of JAVQJD010010158.1, read as the reverse complement.
ATACTGAATTGAGACATTTATACTGTAATGTAATTGAATTTCGACCTCAAGAATAGAAGTAGAGCTGTAATGTGGCAGCGACCCGAGTAAGAGGTGAAATTGGGTGCAACGGGGCAATCCAAAATCTCTCTTGTGGCAGAAAATAAAAAGGAGCTAGTCATGTTTCTATTGGTGTGTGTGGTTGTATCTGAGAGAGAGAACCAGCGTACATATGTGTGTCGCTGGTCGCAGTGATTTCCCACCAGCCTTGAGGGGACAGTCATCTCCTTGACTTTTCTCTACCTCAAGCTAGTAGCAGACTCTCTACCCACCTAAATCTGCAGCTGTCCCAGGTGAGAGTGGCAACCTCATTTAGCTAAATGTTCTTCCTTTTTTTCCAGGAGCTTCAGCTTGTAAAAGGAGTTCAAAGGGAAGTTATCTTGTCCTTTCCTCACATCACGCCCTCCTCTCTCATTTCAATTCTCTCTATCCTTCCCTTTCTTTTTTCTCTCTTTCTTTCCCTCCACATCTCAAGATTAATAATGCAGCATAACTGATCCCCCCCCCCCTCTTATTTTATCTTCACCAGATAGTGCTCAGCCAGCACAAGTTAATTTTAGAGGATGCCACTGCTGAGTGCTTGCGATAAGCAGCTCACAATAAGCAGGACATTATTTTCTTTCTCTTTCAGGTTCCAGTCCTTCTCAGGTGGAAATCGCTGTAAACACAGCGTGTCCCAGATCTTGTAGATTGCAGAAATTGCAAAGCATAATTTGCATCATTACCCTAAGTTTTGTTTTAGTGTTCTTGTTTAAAGGTGCAAATGTAAAGGTATAGTGTCTTACAAAGTTAGTACTTAAGGCTGTAATGTTTGCACGTATTCATAACAAATACAGCTGTGTGCTTTTGAAAGAAAAGACTGTAATAGTGGGTTTCAGTTGAACATGTTCGTTCCAAAATGAGAATGACAATATAAATGATTTTAAAAAAGTGACACTGTCTCTGCAAAAATCACTGATATTGCAAATTCAAAGCACATTATGCCCCCGTTTCTAGTGATAACAAGTGAAGTAACAAGAGACATATTTCAGCAATTAACAAAGAGGTTGAGTCGATAACGGCAGGGGGCCCCAGATCCTTGCTTGGAACAGCAACCCAACTGTTTAGCATTCTACGTTTGGAGCCCACGGTGCAAGTGTTTATCATACGAAATGTATTATTAATTTCGAAGCCTTCAAAAATATTGACCTCAGTATTTGTCTAACCTAATCATGTTTATTTTATCTTGCCCATAGCGTATAAATCATGCTAAATCAGCTTTAATTACAGTGGAGTGGAGTTTGTCTACAGTTGAGGTAGTAGAGATTAGATTCAAGGACAGGATTATTTTATTGCTATCACCGAATTTGTGTTGCCTCCTGCTTTGTGTGTGTAATGCTATGCTGACATGTGGGTGTATGTGTGTGTGTGTGTGATCTTATCTGACGAGGGAGATAATTGGAATTTATAGGAGGTAATAGATAACATGGTTGTACATCCAGCCAAAGTGACAACAGTGGGAGCAGCAATATATATCCTATCATGGTTGTTCATTTTCCACGAGTGGTTTAAAATGGGAAGCCAGTGGCTGGATGATACAGTGGAATCTGTCACAGACTGAAGCTGCTGCACCTAGGATTTCTTCTTCTGTTTTTAACTCTAGTAAACCACATGCACCCAGTGCAGGTGGTACTTGTTTGTAACCTGGGAATTTTACTGATCCCAGCAACACATTATCTTTTATAAAGTCTTCTAAGGTCTCAGAGGACATTATAGCAGCTGGTATCTGTTCTCTCATGTTTAGTTTTTGCTTCTGTAACCTTCTTCCACACTCTCTGCGCCTGTGCTGATTACAGAATAGAAAATGTTCAATTATTGTAAGATGCACTTTAGAATGCAGAGCCAGAATAATAGAGAAGAGAGACAGTATAAAGGCTGGACCACACCAGCATTTAAAATCTTGCTGTGAAATCCATGGAATCGTCTTGATCAGTGGATTTGCTTGCAGGGGGAAATAAATCAGAGCATATCTTTCAAGCTAAATTTAACCTTGGTGAACTCTGTCACGCAAATTTGCACAACTGACCAGCGTGACAGTGCTGACTTTTGACAAAACAGAGACAATTAAGAGACATAAAACATAAACATAGCTCTGTCACTTTCTGATGTGACCAGTCCTTAAGACAGCAATTTAATATAAAACGTATTATAAAATAGCTCTTTTACAAATACGTAACACTGTGTCATCATTCACAGCCATACATTTGCTCAATTTAGAATCCAAAAGGCAGTAAGAAGTTGTATGGTCTGCATTCTTCGTGGTGCGCAATGTGTTCATGTTTTCAAAACACCACCTATATACATTTAATTTAAGGAGTGAACGTATCCTTTCAGAAACACGTGAATAAAGAATGTCTTCATTTTTTACTTCACGAGGTGTACTTCTGCCATAGTGTTGGCAGAGATTGTCGTGTTCAAATGAATGTTTGACAAATGAGTTTCCCTTAAAGACATATGATACATTATTAGCATTTTATTATAACTAATGATGTGAGTGATCAGGATTATGTAGAGAAGATAAATCATTTCCCTTCCTTTCATTTAGAGAATGACATTGCTTCATGGCTCTTTTCTGGGCATTAGACCTGGGTCTGAGATTATTTCTTTAGTCAATTTTAAAGGGATATTTTTTACTTTCCTATTTTGCAATCATGACAATTGACTGTGTTCACTCAGTTCTCAGTGGAGCTGTGTAACTCTCTGCTGAAAAGGCCAAAGCAATTCCCAACAGTTATAACCAGATTAAAAGCACATCCTGCATATGTGTTTAATTACCTCTACAGTGGCAGGCAACCATGATAAAATTCCTCTATCGCACATGTATATTTCATTAATACTATAGTGGTACCCATGTTAGAGATCCCAGCTCCTTCATCTATATTGCATTTATACTGCAGTTATAAGTCCTCCTCCCGACATCTATACCGCATTAATACTGTAATGATAGAAAAGGTAAAGGTCCTTTTCTATCATTAGTCTTGCAGGAGCTGCTGCAACCTATTCTTTTAAAAATGTGATAAAGTGGAGTTGAAGACTTGCAGTATATTGCGACAGTGACCTCATATCTCAAACAACTGGGTGCTCAGCTATTCCTTTTGCTGCCTGACAGCTGAAAAGAGAACACATTTAAATTTTTTTGACCATTTCTTCTGAGGGCATAGCAACACTATAAAAGAGGTGCTGTGGTGTGGAGTGAAAAATGGTTTGTATGACAGAGAGGGCCTTGGCCAGTTTTAGAAGGCTGGCTTCGAGACAGACTAATAAACATATAATACTAGTGAGAGAGACAGTGTGAATACACACACCACTCTGTCATTCTTAGCTCCTGGCAGTGTGTGCCATCCAGGCTGTCTTGAGGCTTTATCCTGGGAGTTGTCTATGCAGGACTAATGTCCTCCAAACTGTACTGAGAGACAATTCAGGTTAAGAGCATTGGCTGCAGAGGCACAGGGCTGTCTCTGTTTGGGGATTTCAATCTGTATTCAAAACTCTACTTCCCTTCCTCAACCAGTTCTGTCTTGTGGCTGACAAACGGGCTTACTTGAAAAAAAAACGCACAATTTGTTTAATTAGCATGTGTTTAAGTATTTCTTTCCAAAATGTTTGTCACTTGGCATTCACTGATCACTACCACAGTAATGCTGTTGCATTCTTGAATTTTGTTCCATTCTGTAAGCACACAGAGACCACATTTTGCAAGATGTTCTTGATGATATTTCTTAATGGGTATGTGTTCATCTAAGACTGTGAGCTATTAGCATACAGCTAACGTGGTGGAAAAAAACATATTAATTTTTGCACCACACTCTCAAAACCTGTTGACACCCCACGTTTAATTTCAAATATATGGTCAATAAAAACTAAACAATTCTTCCATCTCATTTGACCTGCTTTTGAGTGGATACTTCGCACTATTGTTTGTGCAGGTGTTGCATTCACATCAATGTGGTGGAATGAATACATGGACAGTTTGCTTCATGAGATATTTCATGAATCCTTTGATGAGTTTCATTCTGCTTTGCGTGTTTATCTCATGGTATCTTGCACTTTCACAGCAGCTGCACATGACTAACATGTGATATATATATACAGTATATATGTATATAAGGAACACTTGGGGCTGTGACCCCCAAACTGGGAGAGTGGCTCCAGCTGATTCCAGGAACAACATCAGAGATCTCTGTCCAGAAGAGAGGAGTCCTAGGCTAACAGCTAAGATACTGCGCAGCTCCCAGGTCCCGAGCTTGAAGGAGGAACAGACTGCCAGCAGGGGCAAGTGGGGAATTTCTTATATATATATTATGTTGGTTTGAGACGTTTATGAAGATCTATTGTCTCTGTACAATGAGTTATGTTATTTTTCAGCAATCTGTGATTTTATTTGTCTTATGATGAAATATTACTGTTTACTTTTGTGATGTTGCTCCTGAATACCTGATAAACTTAAAGCTTGTGCCTTCTTTGCTTCAGTGAAGGATCCTAAAGAATTCCCAGATTGTCTTTTGGCAATCCCAAGAGAGCATGTATGAGCTTGGGATTCACACAAAGGTGAAAAGCATAGTAGTCAAAGCAATGTTTTTCTAAAGCAAAGGTGGGCACCCTGACTCCAAATGTCTCATTCAGACAACACCGTGAATAACATTATTTAAACACTATTATAGTTATTTAGGCAGGCGTTTTGCTCAAATACAAGCTCAGTGCCAATGACAACAAGACATACATTTATTTCATGTGGTCAGTAATTTTTTTCTCTATCTTTCTGGACAGAAAGCAGCATTGGAGACTAGTGATAGATGGAAAAGGTCATGCCAGCTCTCTTTTCAACACTGACAGACAGCCTTCTCTCCAGACCTCTGGAGCTGGTTGAACGGTGCTAAGCCTCAGAGCAGATCATGCCAGCTGCTAAAATTCAGAGCCACACAGCAGTCTAAACAAAGGTGCCCTGTACCTGAACTCAAGCACGTTTTTATTTATATATTTCCTCAGAGTACAGAGGTTGTTATCTGATTTTTGCAAGACACTGACTACTGTATATCCAAAGAAAAGAAGAGAAAGTTTCTGCAAAATGAGAGATATATTATATGCCTTCACAAACCTAATGATGGTAAATAAAATGCTTCCTTGGTTGAGGATTTAGATGGAGCAGAGCAGGCTTTTGATTGAGAGATAAATTGATAGTGCTGACTGCTCATTTGTTCCACTAACCATGGTCTAATAATACCCTCAAGCCCTTCATTTTGTCACACAGTGCTTTTCTGAAAAATATATTTTGCAAAGAGGTCAAAAGAACAAAAGACGAAATCACAATACAATAAATGAACAGGCTCACTTGTGTGGGTTTAATATCACCACCATCTTCTAATAATATTGGCTTTTTGACTGGATGAGCACCAGTTGGTCAATGTAATCAAGTTCCAGATCCAGAGTCAGTATTAAAAGATTTTACGGTATAGATTCATCAGCAATCCTATCACAACTCGATAAAGCATTATGTCTGGCTGCGACACAATCAAAAACTGCAGACAATCTGGTTTTCCTGAATTATTGTGGAAAACATTGCTTGTGAGGTTAAAGAGTACTGCCATTCCATCATGGTGATGCCTATAAGCATCCACATGGGACATTTTATGTGAGCACCGTCGATTAAAAGACCACAACCTCGTCAGGTCTCTGAAGTGCTGAGGCGGGGTTTTCTGCTGCTTGTCTGCTCTGCATGCTACAATCTTGCACAACAACTGCGAGAGATGGAGTTGAATGTCAGGTTTACTTCAGTGAAGGGATCAACTAGAAGTGATTGCCTGATTACATGTTTGTTCGTCTAGCAGGCTCAGCATGTCCTTAGCTGTCTGGTATCTTCACAATGGCCATGTACACAGTTCAATCCACAATAAGTTATTCTAAACTAAAAAAACAGGAGAGCAGTTATGTTGATGCAACATATTTCTTTTGCTGTCCTGTACCATGTTTTCATCCATTACTGCCAAATGCGCAATAAAAGTTGCGACCCCCAATGTCAGACAATCTATTTAATCCCTATTGACCCAGTGGCCCATTGTTTTCACCCAGTGTCTTCTCCACAGGGTAGCACAAGGGTTAATCATTTCTCACAGACATCGAATGCAGACTACTATGTAATACTGATCACAATGTAAGTTAGATCAAATAATAAGTTGCAGATTTGTATGAATTCAGACCTGACATGTATGTCTCAAGTGTAACTGTGCCCATAGTCTTAGTACACATAGTCCAGGGGTCGGCAACCTTTAACAGCCAAAGAGCCATTTGGACCCCCGTTTCCACGGAAAAGAAAACACCGGGAGCCTCTGTTCTGTTCCTGCCTGAAGGAAGCCTCTCTGTAGTTTCTGTTAATGCTTATGACTTTCTGTATTCCTCAGAGTTTACATTCAGCACTGGCGACTTGGGATTGCAGATAATATCTTGATGTTCATCTACAATACATAGGCCTACATGCAAATTTAGCAAAGATACGTGTAATGCTAAGCTATCTAAAATAGATAGTAAAATTGTCTTTTTACTTGAAGCAAATGTAAAACTGTGAAAATTGTATTCAACAACAAATTCAATGGTAGTAATAACAAATCAGACAAAATATAGAGTTACAAAGGTATTGTTAAAATAATGAGCATAGTCATTAGTAACAAGGAAAACTACTAGCAACAGAAAAATATATTAAGTCTAAATAGGAAGTACGGTTCAGTAATTAATCTGGCAAACATAGGTTAAAGATTAAAGGAGTTGCCCACCAGTAAATTAACAGTTTGGTAAAATGTTGTAGTAGCAACACCTTAGCCTCAGGCAGCTGAGGAAAACTAAACTCGACTAAATCACAAATCAACTAAAATCAACAAACACCTACAATAAAGAGTTTGTACAGATAATGAACCAACAAGGGCATTTGGGAAGTAGAGATACAAGTTATAGTAATTTGTTTTGACTGCAATAGTCATTCATTATATTTACATTCTATAACTTACTCTCCATATTGGAGTTTAAATTGGATCCAGATTGCCTTACTAAGGACGAGGGATTTACAGGAAACAATGCATGCATGTAATTCAGTTCAATTGCAGCTACTGAACTACAGCATCACTGTTTATTGTTCACTCTCTTTACACTGTCAGATTTTGGATTACATGGTAATGCAAACGGAACATCCTATTGCTGCTGCTTCACATTAAAAGCGTTCAACTGGCAAAAGGCAGGGTTACTTTTATTGTGACAGTCACAGAAAACGCTATGTATTTGTCACAGGGGGTTAGCCATTTTGAAATCTTTTCATCAGTGGATCACATTTAATTTTTGCAGAATGAATGGCATAATAAGGAGATTAAATGATTAAGATGAACCTCTACACATCAGCAAGGTAACCAACTTTGTTGTTAATTCTGTATTAAAACTGTGGAAAACTTGCACCATGACCAGCATGAAGTCAGATTGTGTTTGCAATTATTTTTGACTGACCTCTTTTTTTAAAACAATGTAAGTTGACTCGGTTGCAGTGTAAACAAATACAGCAGTTTTTCTTCTGTTGTATTTCTGACAAAGCAGCTGCTAAAGGAGTGTTTGCTGTAGTGTTAAACCGCAGCTGCTATTATCATGGCGACCACTGTAAAATCAACCAGGACCGAAATCTTAAGGATTACAACTTTAAACTGCGATAGAACTGTGTCAGTAGTGGTTGCTACTAACAGCATAATGTTCAACCCAAAACCAGCTGGTGGTGGCAGAATACAGACAGCAAAAAGGTGAAAAACAAAAAAGATTTCATCCCTATGTATAGCGCATTTGTCTCAGCACTATAGTGGCATGTTAGAATGAACAAGGACACCCATTGAGAAATACCTTGTATTCATTATTCTCTTGTTAGAGAATGGTTCTTCTTAAATCACAAAGGTCTCTCAGGTTCTATTAATTAAATCTGATGTGTGTGTGTGTGTGTGTGTGTGGTATTCCTTTAAAAAAATGGCTAAAAATTTGAATGTCAACGTAAACTGCAAAAGGCTCTGCAGTGTTGTGTTGTGATTGTGCCATCGTAACAGGTCTGCCTATTAATTAGCCTTGCAATGCTTTTTTTTTCCTTTTGAGAAGTCAACAATACATCCTTTACCTTTTTTTTACCAGCCTTTTTTACCAGACATTGTCACCTGTTTGGGCACAAACTGCAATGGAAGGACATTTAATCACCTCCCTTTATTGTTAAAATGTTTCACTTGTTTTAAGGGAAATACAATTTGTAAGGATCATTACTGGATGAAATGACTTACAATGGATCTACAATGGATATTGTTTGCAGTGAGGTGCTGCCAGGGCCATCACCTTTAATGTAATAGGGAACAGTGTTGTGATAGACTGCGACAAGGGCAGCTACCGACGTTCACCTTGAGATAAGGGTCACACTGCTGCCTCATAATCCATAAAGGAGCCATAATAGCCTCTCCTTCTGCCAGACACGGCCCTTTTTACACCAAAGTAGAACAACACTGCACCAAACTTTTATACTCTCAGAACCTTATTGAACACATACTGGAATATAGGACAACACAGACACGTGAGCAGCATGCAGGGAGGAGAGGCATGCAAACACAAATGCACACATTTTAGATGTAAATGCTTTTATGAGCTATTCAAGCTAACATTAGCTGTAGGCTTCCTATACTTACATGGCATTTCATTAGAATAATACGAGGAGTGGCCGACTGAGCTCAGTTCAGTACTTGAGTCTGTTGTTTTCAACGCAACCATCAAGGAATCAACTCAGAAAATCAATAGATTAAGTCAATCCTCAACGTCTGGTAAATAATCAGGAAGAGAGACACATATTTAGATCTATACAGAGAAGTCGTTAATTTACATAATGTGCATGTCTGTTAAAAGATTATTTTAGCAAAAAAAGACTGCTCGGATGAAAGTAAATATGTAGCATATGTATTAAGACATAATCCAGTGTTTACAAGAGTCACACACTTGCTCACTGGTATACAAGGAGATACTGATATGTATTGACTAAAAATTAATTTGCGTTGTATTTTGTTATTTTTATATCAATGCTTTATTGAGTATTGCTGAAAATGTTGCTCAGCCTTTTTACACCACTGATACTCTTTGAACTGAGAATTGAGAAAAAGAGAGACGTAGATAGAAACAGAGTGAGACAGACAGATTTGTTGACAGGTAATGTTGTTTTGCTCCTCTCTGTGAGGGTTCAGGTCCTTGACAGAAGTAATTATGGCTGCTTCTTAGCTGCTAGTAAAAAACACTGTCATGCTGTTGAAGTGTAGCCTGAAAATGAATTAACTTTGATTCAGAGCACTGTTTTATTCCATATTTTTGCAGTATGATGATTATTAAACTGTATGCATGTATGAACTCTGAAAGGAGATTTAGTATATTTGTTTCGATGTCAAGTTGAAGAGTTAATTTCCTAATGATTATGACGTAACAAATGAACCATTAAATTATGCTAATTAATGAATCCCTATGATCCATCCTGTACCAGAGCTATTACTTTGTCAACCAAGTGACCGGCTCTCCTTGAAAAGGACTTTTTTTTCAATTTTGTTTTTCTTGTCACGCACTTTGCTAGAGCAGGTGTTTTCAGAATGGTGGATATATCAAATTCATAGAAATGTATTCTAATTTTGGTCTGTCAATCATACTCCGAGTGCAGGTGTCATGTTTCTTAAATGACAGATATAGTGTCTCACGTTGGCACCAAACCTTTTGAGCTATGGGCGTCAAGGAAGGAGACTTTTCTCATTTATGACCTCTAAAATGTCCCAGATCGCCTGCAGCTATTCTGTGACCATTAATGAATTGTAATGTTGTTTTTGTCATCATTATGAGTTCTCTTTAGCCACTAAAATATATAGCAAGCCCTTTACATGATATGGACAGTACAGGTCTGACAAAGACAGCTATTAGAGACAGAAAGAGAGAGAAAGAAGGGGATACAGGGAGAAAAAAATTGCAGAATTGGACTAAAGTGAGCGGCCTAATGCCTCTACCAGCAGCTGTCAAGCATCTCACGGCCCCAGTGCTAAATGAACTCCACTGCCCTACTGTTCACACTCCGCCCACCTCTGTCTTCCTCGCCGTCCCTCTCCCCATTCCCCATCTCCTCTCTCTTAGAAAATGAGTTCTGAGAATCCATTCTGCCCCGCAAATCAAATCATATTATATTGTCATTTTCCATCTCCACTTTGTCTCTCCCTCCTTCTACGTCCTCCTCACTCTATCATTTTCCCATCTCTCCCTCTTTTCCTTCCTCTGCCGCTCTTTCTCTCCACCGTCTCCCCCAGAAAAAGGCATCTGATGTGATGAAAGATGCAAGTCAAGGGGTGGGGAATATTCCCATTGTTAGGGTGCCATCCCATCAGATCAGCTGGAGACATTGGGCTCAAAAGAAACATGGTTGCTTCGCAGTCTGATTTGAACATACCAGTTTGCAGCCGCAGACTCACTTTTCATTTTCAGTGTGATCAAAGGGGAAAAGTTTAACCAGGTTGCTTGGCTCACGGTGACCTTGTTCCATTTGTGATGAGTCATTTTCACCACCAAACATAATGGCTTCCATCTTTTAAAGGGAACTCAGAGGCACACACAAGTCTACACACACAAAAAAAAACAAAGGGCCACATCTCTCTTCCTGGGTGAGTAATCATTTTCCAAGGAAGTCAGAGAGGCCATTTCAAATGCTTTAGGGCTGCATGCTGTGGTCAGTTTCTTTAATAGAGAAGCTCTAAATGAAAATCTAGACTTCAACGGGGGGGGGAGCGGCCTCCTCATCAGAAATACCTCTTTGACCTTGGGGACATTAGAGCTTTAACATCCATGGCCAATACTATGAAATAACTATCCTGTCCCCCTCACCAATCCACCTCACCTCCACTTCTGGGCTCTTTACAAGTGGAATATCTAGAAGGCCTCTCTGAATGCCTCCCCCCAGGGTACTGCTATTCACATATATCAGGGAGTCCAAACAGAGGAAAACAAGTGAATAAAGCAGATCCCTGAGGGAATCATGACCACAGCCTGATTGTATTAGATCCCGTGTCCATCGCCAACTCATGTCCTTGCCTCACTGTGGAAGACCTGTGGACTGCCTTGATGTAGAAGACTGTGAGGTGAGGATTCAATTGTGCAGCTTTGAACAAGTCACACAGAGGTTCATTACATGAGGAACAGATTTACGCAGGTGAAGAATGAATCAGATCACAACCCAAAACCAGCACCATAGTAATGGAGATGTAAAAACAAATGGGTGGTTTGATTCTGAAATTAAATATTATCATTATTAAAAAGGCAACAAAATAATTGACATACTGTAATTCAATCTAAACATGGTTATTTTTATTAAGTGTAGCAATTCATATTTGAAAATAATTTTATATTCTTGATTTACTGTGTAAAGAGAACAAAGTACAAAAAGTAAAACAATAATAAACAAAGCCTAAGAGTAAGTAATTCACTCATGACTTGTATGAGGATTAAATGGGAATAAAGCAGACAGACATGATAAAAAATAAAAATGACTGCAAACTTCAAAAAACTGTTTTAAGAGGCAGTATTACAAATGATGTGGGTTTTCCTCCTCAGATGAGATGTGCCAGGTAGCTCTGGCCCTAGAGCCTCTGGCCTTCAGTCTAGACTTTGCCATTACCAATTAGACCATTCTATTTAAATTTCCTCATCACCCATGGGAGAAATTAGTCAAACGCTCGCCCTCTCCGTAACGAGGTCAAAGCACATGGTCAGCAGCAAAATGCCTCTTGCAGCAGGGATGGATTCAGTATCTTCAGCAGATCCTTGAGGGCCTTGAACCCAAGCTTATATATTCAATGATGGACTCCCTTGTTGAAAATGCATTTAAACAAGTTATAAGGTAGTTAGTGTCTGTGAAGGTACAGGGAGCTCAAAACACATGCAGAACATATAGGTTATTGTCAAAACTGTGCATACAATATTAAACCAAATGTGTGCTATACTCTTTGTAAAATATGTTGCGGTAGGAAGCTGGTTAGGGAAGCTTGACTGTTTTTGTGGAATTCCTGTCAGGACATGGGTGTCAGGTATTCCTTTCATCCATCATTATCCATTATCTATAACCACTTATGCTAAAAATGTCGCAGGGGCTGGAGCCAATCCCAGCTCCCATGTATTTGTATATATTCTTCTGCATTTGTATGTATGGATTTGAGTTAAGACCCACACCAGGTAAAAGAGAAGGTCCGCCTACATCTTTGAACAGAATTATTAACTTGTTGCCTATGTTACTTGGTTACGATACCATTGAAAATAGGTGACGCCCAAAGCGTTGACCACTGACCACATTAAGTCAGAAAGGTAGGGACATAGTTTGGATTGAGTAAAAGTTACTTTAAGTAAAGGTTTGTTGTTTTACTTTATACATTTTTCTGATATTTTAATTTGATGCTTTTACCCATAGTTACCAATTACACCAAAAACCTCACAGATTTTAAAGGTTAGTTGAATTACAATTTTGTAATAATCTATATTGAATATTTGACACAGGACTTTTATAGCTTAACCCAAATTCAGCATTTATATCATTCATTAGAAATATTTTGTCATTTTCAATTAGCTTAGTTAGTTTAGTCTAGTTAGTTTTCTTGAAAAGGAAATGGAAGGTACAATATATGCATATTTAAAAGCTACTAGACACTTTTAAAGGCAGATAAATCGAGGCAGTACAAATAGTTTTGCCCGGGACAGAAAGGTACTTTCTAATCAATGTCTCTTTTTCCAAACAAATGCAAGTAGCTGCCTAATTAAAGATTCCCCCAGACATTTAATGCTTTTGAGGTTTTGCCATTTTGACAACACACCTCAGGAAAGCATACACAATAAAGAACGTTCTTGTTTATGCTGAAGTTGGCAAGTATGTCTAATACTTAAAATGGAAATTAGAATTCTGCAAAAATTATGTTGGGATTATAAGGATAATTTTCCGTTGCTTTGGGATATTTTAAATGCTTTTTTGGCATTAAACTCTTTTTGCAATTCACTTGGTGTCAAAGTAGCAGCATTAAGTCAGCTGCATCAGGGCAACCAATAATATAATTTTAGCATGCAAATGAGTGTATTTCTTTTGCAATAGCCAGGAGCCAAGGACCAGTCCCAGTTGACTCTGCATACAGAAGAAGCACATAGGTAAAAAACAAAGCAAATCTTACTAGCTTTAACCAACAGCTACTGGGAGGAGTGGGAGGCCAGTTGATGTGATTTGATCTTCTTTCTCCTGAAGCAGCAGATATACTCCAACATCTTCATGTGCCAAAGATTTTGTGGGGAACAGTGAAAAAAAAAAGAAGACAGAAATGTAAAAAAAAAAAATCTGTCAAATACCTGAATTGCGAAGTTGTTGAGGGTTTGACTTCCATCCAAATCTGGGATGATGTTAGAGAGTAAGCAGTGATTTTCATGTCATGTCTCTGATTATGAATGAGTTAAGAGGGATGGTCAAGGTATGTTAGTCTATTATATCCATTTGTCAAGAGCTGCTAAAGTGTTAAGTTTATTACGTTTTCAAAAGAGGGTTCTATGGTCACAGGACCATACAAGCATAGCATTTTCTGGGCTAGCAAAAGCAATGTGCAGACAGTAAACTTCAAAAATGTCTAAATTCCTTCAAAAAATGTCCACTCTTAAGATAAGTCCCTGGTATTATCTTTATGCAATCACTAAACACTCCAGTATGGTTTTGGGATATATTTTTAAGGTCTTGTCAAACCACATAATGGCTCAGCAAAGTTAATCTGTGCATCCTCACAAAATAGGTGTTGCTATAAGCTCGGTGACATATACATGTATATAAAGATGGACAACATGTCTCTACTTCCTACCATAGTAAAACATGAAGCCAACATACCCAGGAAATGGGAGCTTCTATCTTGCTCATTTGGAGCCAGAGTCTGTGCAGTAGTTATCAAGATCCCGCCTATACAGCCGCCTGAGCCAATCATAGCACACTCATAGTTGTGAGTCATGACGTGACACCTGCCTCCTCCATGTTAGCAGATGGCAAGTCAATCTGGACCCAAATCATACTTTGTCTTATAAATCCAATATGTTATGAAGTGTAATTTCTTCTATTTTGATACATACATACATACCTACAATCTTAATTTTACTTTTTCATTTTAATATATATATATTAATATTTAATATTAACATAACAATATTGATTGACAATAAATCATGAGTGACATTAAATATACAGTGTAGCAGAAGATGATTTACAGTGATCATCCAGATGGTTTAAATAATGCTTGTCACTGCCTGATCTGTACCTAAAACCTAAAAAAAAATTCTGTGGATATGTGAAAATACGGTTACTTCCGGTCAAAGCTTCTTTTTCCTTTATATGCAGAAGTGAAAAGGTTATAACACGGTTGTCTATACAAAAACAAGATAAATGTGTATTTTTATGTGTATTATTTATTATATTTAAGAAATATAATCTTCTATTTTATAACATAATTACAAAAACATTATTGATTGGTTGATTCAATTGTTTTTATTTTATTGATCAGCGAAAATGCCTGCAGCTACTTCCTACGATTTTTTCCTGTTAAATGCAGAAATTAAAAGATTCCATTTAAGTCACACTTTATGTGAATAAATGGATCATATCTTTATAAATACAAAACAGGAAAAAAAATGTAATCAATGAATCAATAATAAATTATATGTTATCTTTGGTTTTACTAGTTCTAAAATAGAAGATTCCGTTTTTCTAATTATTTTAATATACATTTTAAAGAAGTCTAATGTATGTTGCTAATTAAATAGAAAATGGCATTTTTCCTTATATATGAATAATTATAAAATTCATTTGTATAAAATGTAATATATATATTAATATGTATGTATTTATTAGGATTAGGATTAGGATTTGGGACCTCGGACCTTGAATAAAAAGCAGATTTGGACCTTTGAGAAATTAAGTCTATGGGCTAGATGATGGACTACTGTAGGTGGCAAGATAACACATTACCCAGCTGGGAAAACTGCTAGTGTTAGTTGCAGTCATTCTCTAAACAAGCTATCTTGTTTACTAGCTAACTGTCGCTTAGCTTGTCTTCAAGATGGCTAGCTAGATTGCTCATCACAATGGAATTTCACCCAGCATTTGCTTTGCGTGCAATTAAACTGGATTGATTTTAATGATAAATTGTGTTGTTTTATATGCTTTGTGACTGACCTCAGAAGTGCTTTAGATGTGCTTGGTGCTTTTTTCCACCACCCAAGAAGACATTTTCACACCTCAAAATTGAGGTGACATTGCAGTTGAGTGAGGTCAAAAGTGCAATCAACTTGAAACAACCCATGCAGTATTAACATAAGACCGAACATGCAGCAGTTTTTCAGCCGTGAATGATTGAGTGTTTTTTCTACCTTTTAAGCCAGCTAAATTATTTCGGCACCCTGACAGTTAGTTGCATAGTGTAAGGATATTGACCTGCTCATGTATGTCAGTACAATATACAGTACATTACTAATGTCAGTTTGTTTTCAAACTCTTTGATGTTGCCTCCTAGCAGAAGGGACAGCCTCCTAGCCTCTCAGCAGACTTATATTAGCTGAGAGAATAGGCTTTAATAGGCCTTTACCATCATCACACCATTCCTCAGCGACCTTCACCCTTCACCCCTCCCTTATCCTATAAGCAATCAATAAATATGCTATTTCAAGTCATGATGGGAAAATCAATCTGAGAGTTTTTTTCCCATCACCTCCCTCTTCCAAGCCTTCTCTCTCCTCTGCTGCTACGTTTCTCAGAGTGCCTCCAAGGACCAGTTGTGAAAGTGGAAAGTATTTTCAAGGACTGCTCTGGATGCGATTGAATGGGGAGATTAATGAAGCTTGACAAACATAAGAAATCTGTTGCACAGGAGAGCAATGGATGCAGTTTGACTGTTTGACTTTTATTTCTGACAAATCTCACTCACTCCAAAATAGGCCTTAAGATTGACTATGATTAATTGATCGCCACTTTACAAGAACAAAATGAAAAACACCTTTTTTTTGTCATTTGTCATTTTGTGGTTGCTTATAAAATCCAAAGATCATCTTTAATCTGCATATCAGTTTATCTCTGCTGACCTAGGTAAGCTATTTTGGTTTGACAGTATTTATTTATACAAGACACATGAAAAGACGTCTAATTACGTCTGGACTACAGTCATTTGGAGGCAAATTCAAGTCAGTCAGACAGACCCTGCTCCTTAACCCCCTCTGCAATGCTGTCAGACTTGAAGTTGGCATATTAAAAATCATTTTCTACGCTACGTCTGTTATTTATGATCATTATGTAATTAATGAACACAGAATGTGAAATTATCCTGTATAATGCCTTGTTCTTTGCACACACCTCTGACACTGTAATGTCTGTCAATATAGAGCTAAGTCATAACAATGGTATCACCGTACATACATTGCATTTTCTGATAATGTGAATAAATGTGAATAATATAATATAAACTTACAATACATTGAACAGCTATGGAAGCAGCTAGGGAGAGCCGAAATGACATTCAAACATATGAATAATTTATTAGGTATATGTCTTCACTATATGCGCCCTGAGACTGTTCACATACCTATGTATTTAGAAATATCCTGATGGTTGGGCATATAACTGGAAGGATGAACTAATGAAGTCTCTTGGTTAAAAGTCCTTAACTCTAAAACAACAAATCAAGCTGCCTTTGACTCTAGATATTATATGAATGAGAAGGAATGGAAAGTCCTCAGGTCTGTCTTTTATATTATGATTATTTATGTTTTATTATACATATATTATATTATATACATTTTATTAGATATTACTTATTATTACTTTGTTTCCTGATCTCAACAGTTTATGGAAGATTTTAGTATACACGTTAGAGAGTGCTCTCAACCTCCACCATCAAATCACCAAATGAGGAAATTTTTTGCAACAATAACGTTCATCCCCCAGGAGAGACTGAAGCTATTATGGTGGCCCAACACCTTATTGCACTGCACCACTTTCTTAGTGGCAGTGCAATGTTTTCAGAGTACAGCATCAGTAGATATGATTTTTGATCAAACTGTTTTTTTTTCTTGCAGCACACTCCACTGAGTTTTATGGCTCCTGTCCTGCTATCAATCATTAAACCACAAGAGCAAATAACCTTTGAGATAAGCACTTTCACCACTGTTATATTAATTCGATACACAGTCTTGCTAATTTGGTGTTGCTGGTAATGCACATGATGTTTGCACAAAATTTGCACACTGAGGCTGGACATGGTTCACTTATTAACATGCACGTAGGCAGTACAAATGGAAAAATTTGATGAGAAAAAAATGAATTAAGGGCAAAGGTCTGTAGGGTAAGTGCCTGGTTTGAACTGATGTCACATTTAGCAAAGTTCAGTTCAATTTGAATTATTCAGAGTATATTAATTTGTAAAGGCTTACATTACACTGCAGCAGACATTTTTAGCAGCTAGCCACTAAACAATTAAGACTGCCTTCAATACAACAAAGCACTAAATCTCTATTATCAACATACACTTTTTTGGGGAGCATTAACTTTTTCACCACATGGACTTATGTCTATGTCAATGCGCAGACCAAATAATTTTGCAGCCAAGTCATACACTGCACAACTAAGTTATTCACAGTCAGATAATAGGTTACATCAGAACACATTTTCAGCCGTATGGCAATCACTTCTTTGCAGAATACTGGTTACAAATGGTTGCAAACTAGGGGTGGGCGGATCGATCCAAATATCGATAATATCGATACCAACGTTGGTATCTGTATCGGATGGATACTAGCGTGATGGGATCGATACTTTAATTTCAGTATTTCTCCTCTACATTGAGTACTTGCTACCGTTTCATCAAGGCATGTCTGAGTGCAAAAGCTGCTCCTTAGTACGGTGGCCCTGAAGTGCAAAACAGAAACGCAAATCGGAAAACACAACACATTAACAAAAACACAACACATTAACAGAAAATGGAAAAGGGTAGGTACTCCTACCGGAAGACGTGGGTGCCTATTAACAAGGATCCAATATTTTTCATGTTAAACAGTGGCCCTCTGTAAAAAGACAGACAACGCGTCCAATCAGAAGGTGGCAGTAATGCTCCGTAAGCTGTTTCCCAACCGTCATTAAACGAAAGAAGAAGAAGAAGCAGCATAAGCAGAAGACGTAAAGAAAACAACGAAGCCAGTTCTTCTGTACTACCCTGCTTCTTTTAAACGTGTCTACAAAGTGCGCATACTCATTGTGATGTTGTGAAACGTTGACAGCATGCCAAGTATCACCTCATATGTATGTCCTGCATCAAAATAATGCCTGATAATAGCGAACATTGAATCAGAATCAAAAATCCTTTAATAGTCATGCAGTGGAGAAATTTACACTGTTGCATCAAAAGTGTACAGTGCAGAAGAGAGAAAAATAAACTCTAATAAAAGTAAAAACTATAAATAAGTAACATGGTAAAACAAGTACACGAAATGACATGAAAAACAGTGGAGGATGCGGGAATCGAACACAGTACCTCTCATATGCTAAGTGAGTGATTTACCATTTGAGCTAATTGCCACCTATATTTGTATGAGACCAGCTAGGTACACATTCTGATCCTTGTTAATAGGCACCCACGTCTTCTGGTAGGAGTACCTACCCTTTTCCGTTTTCTGTTAATGTGCTGTGCTTTTGTTAATGTGTTGTGTTTTCTGTTAATGTCTATGGAGATAATTTTGTTTCATTATAAAACAGTCAAAAAAAGTGGTTTGTGAGAGAATCTTTCCACACTTTTGCTTTCAAACTCTAAACTTTTACTTTCAAACCCTAAAATTTTGCTTGCAAATCTAAAAGTTTTGCTTG
>JAVQJD010010155.1:0-10194 GCA_036023655.1 Nannoperca australis | reverse complement strand
TCCCAGATAACAACGTGTCCATCGAGGGCTTCCTGACTGTTGGTGCCGACAGAGCTGAGGAGACTCCACTGTGGGAGGCTGCAGGACCTGACGGTGCCTGCGCCTCTCAGCTTTGTGGAGTCTGCAGCATGTCTTCAGCATGAGCCTGAGTCTGCAGAGGGTCCCTGTGCTGTGGAAGACTTCCTGCCTAGTTCCTGTTCCAAGACTCCACGCCCCAGAGGAGCCAAGGACTACAGACCTGTGGCACTGACCTCCCTCATCATGAAGGCCCTGGAAAGACTCGTCCTGGAGCAGCTCCGGCCCCTGGTCCAGACATATTCGGACCCTCTACATTCTACATTTATTATTCTTTTTTCAATAACTTTATTGAGCATTGTAACTGTATCAAAAAGCAATTTCCCTTCTGGGATTAATAAAGTATTTCTGATCTGATCTGAATAATAATAATAATAACAATCCATTTTGCCACGACCAATGGTGGCTACTTCACAGCACAAAAGTATTCGGCATATCTCAAAACTTCCAGCACCACCTCTTTCCTGAGGGCGCAAATGACCCTTGCTCGTGTCTCGTGTGAGTAGTAGTAGTAGTAGTAGTAGTTAACCCCAGTAGGACCCCAGAAGTCTCCCAGTAGGATTACAAGGGGCACCTCACTCACCTTTTCTGAGAATGAAGAGTAGTCCAAACTGTCGCATGGTGTCAGAGTTTTCTTCCTTAGTACTAGATGTACTAAGATGCTTAGTGGCATAGCTGTGACTATGTTCCCTCTGAAGCTCTGGCACCATTACATACTTGACTTCCTTCACCCAGAGACAGGTCATGTTGAATGAGACCCAAAACACATTTTCAGATTTACTTACCCAGTCGGATTGGAACAGCACTCTCAGGCCTGGTTTTATATAGCAGGTCCTGGCATCCCTGCTCCAGGTGAGACTTTTATTAAGTGTTCTTGAACTGCTCATGGGTGTAGCATAAAGGTTATTGTATTAAACAAAGCTGGGTTTACATTCTCTTTTTACTTTTTGGTCTTCGGCGAATAAAAATTCAAGTAAATTGTGGCTCTATAATGGCTTTATGTAAAATCCATTTACATAAATGCATCCATTTAAAATGTGAATAGCTATATAGCTCTATATTTGGACAATTTTAATTACCAAATGAACCACAAAACACATTTATATTGGCAAACTGTGTTTTTGGTGTACACTAGTATTGTATATATGAGTCATTTGTCAGCCCTGGCATCCATTTATTTTTTCTTATTATGAACCTAGAAATACGTATGCCCAAACTGACTGACACACACAAGATCATCAAAAAAACTATTACGGCATTTTTCCTCCAGTGCCCTCTCCAGTGACAGACACTTTTAGTTTGACGGCTGTGAATTTGATGGCTGTGGGAGGTGACACAATTCTGTTTCCAACTTATTTCTCGCCCCAAGCTATTAGTAATTGCTAACACACAAGTAGACTAAACACAACATGACAAACACACAGTAGCAACAAGCACGTGCACAGAATTAGAATGAATATGGGGCGACAGAGCAGCACCTCATTACCGTATTTTTCAGAGCATTGATGTGGCAGAAAAGGTCTGTGACTGCAATAAATTAGAGTAATTCCACTACTGTGTTACCATCAAAAAATTGAAATCCTGATATTCACATTGGAGTTTGGAGCTGAGTCGCTCGCTGCCAATTAGAACATTCTTATAAAAAACAATTTTGTCATTGACACTGTAAGTAACAGTAGCTATAGGGATGTGTCATATATGATATGAGGTATAACAAGAGGGTTTTGTAACCTAGTTGAATTTTATACTACCTTCATTACATACATCACAAATTCTCAAAACGAGGCCTTTAACTACCTCAACTGTAGATAGAACCAGGCCTTTATTCCTAATTAAAGTTTATTAGATTATTAAAGTATTTAAAGTTATTGAAAACAATAGGTCCTTATTAAAATGTTATGTTATGTGTTTCCAGAAGAAAATGGATACTGGTTGATATACAGTACCAGTCAAAAGTTTGGACACACTTTCCCATTCAAGTGTGTCCAAACCTTTGACTGGTACTGTATCTTTGTCCGAATTTTTTAACTCTCATTCTACTTCAGCGAAGTTGCTGTTTTCTTTATTGTTTGTTATCTGTACATTCAAATGTTACATCTAAAATCCAAACCAAGATAAGTGGCCATCATGACATCATACGGGTTATTTTTTTCAAACTTTGGAAAGCTTCCTCAGAGCTACAGAAGGCATTATACATCTGTTTTCAGTCTGAGTAGCACTAACCATGACGAGTAAGGATGTTTAACAGACAGTCCAAGTACCATCTGGGAATTAAGAAACATGTCACAACCTAATTTTCTGTATGTCGCATGAATAAAACGATGAGCCCCTAGATCTGTCGTAGACTACCGCATAGAGCAGGCAGAAGCTGAAAAGAACAGCTATGTGTCTTAAGTGATATTGTCTGTATAAACATCTTGTGCCTGTCAAGATGCTTGTCTGTGCTCTCATTCATGAAAAGTTTGTTTTCTCCGTGAATCCACAGGGACACGAGTACTACGCCCGACACAGCTCTGAATTATATCAAACATGAGATATGAATAATAGCGTAATTCATTTGAAATGAGTGTTTTACAAACAGCCTGTGAGCTCTAGCACTAGGCTGTTTCATTGTACTGGAGTGTGTAACAGAGAAACATTGCTCTCGCCTCCAGCTCCCACAGCACAGAGGAGAGACTTTCCCTTCCTGGAGATTAGGATTAGAGCCATACTAAGTCTGATTGAACACCGCAGAACAGCTCTTTCTGCGTGTGTGTGTGTGTGTGTACACCGCTGCCTCTCACTGTGTGTGTGTGTGTGTGTGTGTGTGTATGTGTGTATGTAAATTCTGTGTATATAAGTAGCAGCATGTACGTGAGAAGATGTCATTGGTGATAGAGCGTCTGTGTGAGATTATGTGTGCTTGTGCATGTCTAAATCAGTCAGTGTGTGTAAGCGGGGATAGTGCATGTTTGATGATATTGTATGTGTGTGGTTGTGTGTGTGCACACCTACAGTATAAGTCTTGTTCAGGGTGCAGAGGTATGTATGATAAAATGTCTGTACGAAGAAGATACTGTTTTTGGATTTGTATGTGCATGTATTTCCCAAAGTTTGTGAGTTTGCATGTCAATTGGTTGTAGCGAGTAAGTGTAAAAGCATGAGAGAGTGTGACGAGGATATAATGTTTTTGCTCACATGTGTGTATATAAATGAGTTTGTAAGCAGGAGAGAGGAAGCATCCGTGTTAAGACAGAATTAGGTGTGTGTGTGTGTGTGTGTGTGTGTGTGTGTGTGTGTGTGTGTGTGTGTTTGAGTGTGTGCGTGTGAAAAAGCTGCAGGTCTGTGACAAAAGGCAAAAGATTAGGAGGGAGCAGCGAGGATTTAAGAGTTCCCATTCCGCCTTAAATTTGCTCGTCTCACCACTGCTAGAACAGGCAAATGTTCTCATTGCACTGAAATTCTGATCATTACAAACAAGCAAGGCCCTGATTGAGGAAATTATTAAAATATATACTCTGTCTGTCAATAACTACAAGCGACCATTTGCAAATTCTACAAATTGTGATACAGTATTTTTATTTTAACACAGTATTTTGGACAACATCCTGATTCATACTCAGCAGTTAAATATTTGAGGCTGAGAGGCTGAGAGCTGCCCAACTCTGTCCAACCTTTTACTGAGTGTTTCTCATTCACCTCAGTAGAGATGGTGAGAGTCCTAACATCTGTAAAACCTCAAAGAACATTACAGCTGGACGTCAAAACTGCCATCAAGAGCTGACCAGAGTACCAGACTACTACATCACATATTCATCTGTTACATGGGCCTTGCATTATAGCATGGAGAGGGTAAGGCTTTTTGATTTTATGTTCCATCTAGAAGCATCGTCAGTTGACATTTGGCTGCAATTGACTGTCCCCCTTGGTTAATATTGCTATGCCTGTATGTTAGGCTTTCTGTTCTAGCATGGGCAGTTTACAATGATAACAGGGCAGATTTACCACTCACAATTTTTAGTGATATGATATCATATGATATTGCACTCGAAGGTGCCCAGCCCAATGGACTTATAAGACACTGGTCATACTTAAATGTATTGTGTGTACAAACAAAAATCATAATATTACAGCATCCGCTTCATATATACAAAGTAGATTTTCTATTCTCCCAAGTTTTACAAATGAAGTTGGCAACAACATAAGTTCCTACTTTTCTGAAGCACAAATCAAGTCTTTCATAATCATCCAAGGAAAGGAAATTATCATCAATCAAAAGCATCCTAGAAAAGACTACATCCCTTATTTCATCATACAATGGACAATAGAACATAAAATGGATCTCATTTTCAATTTCACCCAAATCACACAACAAACAGAGTCTATACTCTTCTGAAACCCCCCTAAACCTGCCTGTTTCAATTGCTAGAGGTAATGTACCTGAACATAATTGAGCACAGAGTGAGCTTTGCATTTTAGGTAAATTTGAAAAAAAAAAAAATATTAAACAATATGTTCTTAATTTGGGTTGATGCTATATCTCCACAGGCCATCTACCCTTATACAAAATAAACAGTTTTGAATATCCCTAAAATGACATCTTAATCTATTTCTAAAAACAAATGACAGCTCAGTCATCGAAAACAGTGACTGTACCTCATTAGCCCAAGTATATTCATTAGAAATTTCCCAATTAAATGTCCTCAGAGTAAGTATGTGTTCAGGCATATTTACAAGTCTATTCCATAACCGGACCATTTCACATTTATGTCTGATATTTGACGGTTCCCAATCCATATCCCCACAAATAGCCAATAATGGTGTAAGTTTATGAACTCCCAAAAAAGATCGAATAGTCATGTTTAAAACAATTGGTCAGTAATTTCAAACTGAGATAGACAAAAGCAATTGCGAATGTCAATTTTGCCAGCTGAAATAACATGTGTCACGAGCAGATTTGATTAGATTTAGCTAACTAGCTAACGAAGCTAACCTTATCTCCAACACTGCACGCTGAACATGACGCGGTGAGAGTAAACCAAAACAGAAACACAGCCCTTCGATACATTGTTATTATAAAAACATCAATTATAGCCACTGTAACATAGCATAGAAACGTAAGAGAAAAAGCTTTAAGGATGAGTGGGGAAATACTACACGATAGATGTGTGTGTGTGTGTGTGTGTGTGTGTGTGTGTGTGTGTGTGTGTTGTAATGTAACCAGTAACCCCACAAACTAATGAAGCAAAGTATTATTATGATTTGCTCCTTGGCCTTGTAACACATGGTTACTGTAAGAACTGTAGGTTAGGCTGCAGTAAGCTAGCTGGACATGCTAACGTTTGCAGCTTTAGAGCATTAGAGCAGATAAACACAGTTTATTCTATTCCCTACACTTTTCCTCTGGTGTAACTCTTTAAATGCTGTCTGTCGCTCTTACTAGAACACCATGTACACAGCTTCAACATATGAAGGACTCCAAAGGTTGACTGACCTGCTATGCAATAATTGGACAATTACTGTTTAATTGGTCAATAATTAATTTTTTGTTTGTGTCACTAACTTGAATGACCGAAAATAACTGAAATTTTATACACATTCATACACAGAGAAACATACATTATAATATTCTACTTCAATGCTCTTTTTCATGCTCTTTTATCATGGTGCAAACATTGTCATCAACAGCACAAAGCGTCACTATGGCAACATCACTATGCTCTTTGCTTTAAAGCCTAATTTCCAACAATTAGATATGGTGAAAATAACAGGCTGACAGTGAAGCTTGTCATTGTCGACGTCTCTGTGTGTGTGTGTGTTTGTGTGTGTGTGTGTGTGTGTGTGTGTGCGTGCATGCTCCCCCACAATGCCCTGAATTTACAGAAGATCTAGCAGCTCATTGCCCCCCAGGAGACATACAGAACACATCCTCTGACACTGAGGAGTGAAGTCACCTCTGCACAACAACTCTCATGTACTTTACCAAGACCTTGAGCCAGAAATACACTCTACACAATCCCAGCATTACCTTCAGCAAGAACAAGAGGTGAAACGTACAAGATGCTACAAAGGACACTTCTGTGGAGCCACATTTTCGAATACAGTAGTGAGGTGGGGTTAAAACAGTTGTCCAGGGCTTCATTCATTTTTTTCACTATGCTATGTATTTAGCTGTTTTTTTTAATCTACCACTTGGATTGACTTAAACATCTGTACAATTTGCAATGATCTGAAATAACAACATGAAAATCAAAAGGTTGACATTTGGATTTCAAATCAATTATAGGTCAATTCAGCAAGTATGGCATGGTGTTAAAAGTAGTATCATGAAATAATTCATGACATTCCTGTCATTCTGTGATGGACAATCTTGAGATTTTCCAATGTTTTATTGTTTTAATGGTAATTTTGTGAGTGCTTTTCATCATATGCAACAGAGTAAAGCTCAATTTATGCTTTTGCCACCCACATAGCTGTGAGGGTCCACACAGACCTGACTTGTGGACATCTGCAGCAATTCTATAGACTTTTTGGACTCCATATACAATCTACACACTGACTACATGTGTAGTTACACAATGTGTGAGTGTCTGCTGTCCATGTCCAGTTTTGGATACATTAAAACCTGTTCTTCTAAATACACTCAATACATGTCATTAAACTTATCTAAACTGAATTAAATAAATGGGCTACAACATGCAAAACAACCTGTGCAGTTATTTTAAACCAGGCCTTGGAATATACTATAATTGCTCCATGGTCAGAGGCATCGCTACAGACACATGACAGAACATTCAGCCAAAGTGCCAAAATAAATACCTCCAAAGGGCACATTTCAAAGTAACCCATCAGAAAAAAAACAACTTTACTTCGTCACATTCTTAAAGAACCAATGTAATGATTCTTGACAAATAGTAAAATACAAGGCGGTGCACAAGTGTCTCATCTCAGAACACATTTTAGGGGAAATGCAACAAAATCAAGCATATAACTATCTACATTATCTGAACCCTGCTACATCTAGAGCCTGGTTCTAGCTCATAAAGCTGGGAAATGGGGGGGGGGGGCACACTGTGTATGTGTATAGTTGGTTCTCTTTTATTGCATATATATGCATGTGGTTTCAGAATTTTTATATATTTGTGAGTGTGAGCGTGTGTGTAAGTGAGAAAGAGAAGATAGGCTATTATAAAACAGGACTCTCACTCACTCAGTTACACACAGAGGTGTGACATCACCAGAGATGCACGAGAGTTTCTCCCAACAAGAGATCAAAATAGACGGCTCGCTGTCTCTCTCCCTCCCTCCGGTAAAATATTCTCCTGCTATACCAATTTCTCTTTCTATCCCCATATCTTACTTTCACACACTTTCTATTTTCACAATGTTTTAAATGTAAATTTCTTGTTTTCACCTGTTCTCTTTCTGTCCTCCGGTTTTCACAGCAAAAGTACCCACATCTCAATGTTCAGAAAACCCCATTACTTTCTTCTGCTCCTCCACTCATTGTTTCTGTCTCTCTGTACTTTCTCCCTGTCCCTCACACTATGTAAATGATTGTGATCCAACTGTAACTTCGGGAGATGAAAAGAGGAAATCTGAATGTTTTCCATCTGTTTTTCGAGAGCAAAGCACACAGAAATGTGTATGTCATTACCAAATCATTGCAGAGGCTGAAAAAAAACAGGCATGCTAATATCATACTTACTGTAAACATGAGCTGGCATCCTCCCAGTATGTAATCCAGAAAAGTGTAGTCTCTTGTAATCTACAGACACAAGAGTCACAGGGCAAAAACATAAGAAAACAGTTCAGGAGAAAGAACTAGCAACAGAAGATCAGAATGTTAAAAATAGCATGTTATCAAATCAATTAAATCATTTGACTGCAACAACATACACTGTTGACTCTGCTACAAATGGAAACACAGGTTGCTGGTATGTTTTTATTTAAAGGTCCAGTGTCTGATCCAGTTTGTCCACTGAAAGCTGTTCTTCTCGACTAACTGACGGTCAACTGATTCTAACGCCACAGAACAACCTAACAACCTAACTAAACACAACACATGTAAAAATAAAAGATGAACTCTTTTCATAAGCAAAACCCGGAAATTTGTTTTAAAATGACAAAACTGCCCACATTTTTCTGAATCACGGTACCCCCAGTGGAGCACCAATCATTATCATGTTTGAACACAATTTCCACTCCAATTACAAAGAATATTTAGCATGGGTTTATACTGTCATTAGTCTAATTCCTGCCGGCAGCCAACAAATATAATTATTGTATTAGCAGATTTGTGCATGTGCTGGATGTGTATGCGTGTTTGTTTGCATGCATGTCTGTACAAAGTCTTGTTCAGGATTGTGCGCATGAAAAGAGAAAGAAGGAGAAGAATCAATTATAAAAGCTTGTCATCATATGCACACAGCCTTAATGTCATTCCAATAGGCATCTAAAGCCAGTGTTCCAGCTTAATGTGTCCTCTGTGGGGCTCAAAGCTGCTGAACTAATTAGTTATTCAGAGGGAGTTATAAACGCCCAGTTAGAAGTGTGTCAGCTGATCAAAAGCACAATGGTTTAATCAATTGTTTCATGCTGCTGAGTGTAAGGTGGGTCATTATGAGGCAACAAGACGAGGAGAAACTTAATTATTTGACAGTTATTTTTGTTTCTCCAGCTCAAATTTTAATGGGCAACTTATCGTACTGATATTTTAAATGGGAATTCACCTTGAACAGACAACAAATATATTTTATGATTGCTTAAACCAGAATTAAGTGACACTTTTGCTATTAACACTGAATCTAGAGCTGAAACAATTAGTCCTTAAACCCTTGTGCTACCTTGCCGGGTCATATTGACCCAGTGGCCCATTGTCTTGACCCAGTGTCTTCTCCACAGGGTAGCACAAGGGTTAATCAGTTAGTCAATCAGAACCTAGAAGGAACAATAAGGCCTACAATCAGTTAAATCAAAAAAATGTATTTATTAACATTTATATCACATTTATTGTATGTCACGTCACATTGCGTTGTCCCATAACGTCTTCAATTTATTCTGCAAATTAAGTCTTTTAGAGCCTTTAAGAATTTTATAAGAGTAGAGTCACTGCAAAAAGAACAACAGCAGCTTGCAGTTTCAAGCTTTCAGTTGTACTTTGAAAACTTATTCTATAAGAGGTGGAAGGGAAATAACAGCTAATAATGGTGTATGATGACAGTTTTAAAGTAATACTTAAAGGTTAAAACTCTGGCAAACTTTGGTGTGACTCTACTCTTAAATGTTTATTTAATACCTATATAAGTGTGGATTCTGCAGTGATATAATGTTACATTTCTACTTTCTACTCTACTTATCTTGCTAAACATTTTACTGCTGAATAATGACAAGCTCCATCCATCCATCCATCTTTCCATCCTCACCTTGCATGACTTGACAATGATGAATCCAGAGTTTTTATAATTCTTCTTCTTCTTCTGTTTCTTGGGGTTAATGCAGTCAAACTCCACCTGAAGAGACACAAAAACAATTGCAGAGAAAAGCAAAGTGAAAGGTATCAGAAGCGGTGAAATCGAGAAAAAAGTTGCAGAGAAGGGGGGGAAATGATCTGAAAAGGAGAGATGACAGCAGAGTTGGAAAGAGTAGCGGTGAGCTGGGGGGAAATGAACAGACGAGTAAGAGACTGTGACTTGGATCAGCATGTACTCCACCCGTTGACAGTCAAACTTGGAGATGTATTATAAGCTAACTATATACAATGGTGTAGTATACAGTTTATATGGGAACGGATGTGAATATTGTAACTGTTACTGAGGTATTCTGTTTATTAAAAAAATTTAAAGGATTATTTATTAGGAAGGATTGATGACTATGAATGAAAAAAGAAACTTAGGATTGTAAGACACAAACACACTTTAGGTAGATATGTGTTTGATAAAAAGAGACATTTCAGATATGCACACACACACACGGCAGAGAAACACTTAAGTCAGCTGGTGATATGACCGGTAGCTCTAAATGCCTAGTGATGTTACTAGGGTGCCGCTAAAACATTACATCATTTTACATCTGAAAAGCACCTCTCATTATCTTATCCTTCTTTACACAATCTCTCTCTCTCTCTCCGTCCCCCATCTC
>JAVQJD010010150.1:0-15771 GCA_036023655.1 Nannoperca australis | reverse complement strand
GTGTGTGTGTGTGTGTGTGTTACAGAGTCCAGATGAACTCCTGTGTGTGTGTGTGTGTGTGTGTTCAGCTCAGCCTGAATCTCACTTGACTCTAAGTCCGTTTTATTAAAATGGACTTTTACTTAAAGCCCAGTGTCACTGTAACCGTCACAACCGTAACCGTCGTCTTCACAGGTTCCTCCCCTTCTGCCTCGTTGCCAAGATGGCGACCGTTGAGGGTGAGCAGTGTGCAGCGTTGAGTTAAACACCACCCGGGCGCTCACAGTGCACTGCATGTTGTGTGAACTCAACATAACAAGTGGAAGTACAGAAGGATCGAGACAATGCTCCAGCATCAAGATTCCAAGATGGCGCCTCTGTGGGCGCATTCTCCGAATAAGTCTCTGCGGGTGTTTCTGGGCCACTCGAGCGTGAGCACTCGAGTCCTTCTGCAGGCTACACTAGTACGTTGGGGTTATTTACTAAATGCAGGGTTGTCTGATGCTTGCATGGGGGTTTCCTGTGTGTGAAGCACTTTGTGCTTCATATATATATGAATGCAGTCCATCGGGTGTTTGCAGCCTTTTAGTGGCAGCAGATGTCTTCAGGTTCACCCTTCACGTTACAGTGGCCCTTGTGAGGTCTGAGCCACGACCCCCTTCGGGTCTGTGGTGCAGGTCTGTGCTGACTGGGCCACCGCTCCTGCTCGGCTAAGCTGCTATGTCCGGTTATGTAACGGCAGTCTGTGCCACTTGGCTGCCTCCTGCCGTGCTACTGGAAGCGCTGTAGTGTGAATGTGTCGGATCTGCTGGTACTCTACACTGCATACTGAGGCTCTGGGCAGGAGGGGGAGTCCCGGCCTGAGTGACGGCCTTTACCTCCTCCTCTAACTCACTCTGTAATGGAGCTCTTTGTGTTTGAATGCCCTCTGTAGAAACTCAGAGGGGAACAGTCTGAACTGTGCGACGGGGTCTCAAAGGGTCACTCCTGTTTTTAAGGTGCATGTTCTGGGTGGAAAGTACTCCTTTATCAGACCTCTTTGACAGCACAGATGGGTTTTATGGTTTTGTTGAATTTTTGGGCGTCTTTGCGTTTGTACTGTTGCCATTTGGAGTGACAGAAACTGGTCTGAACCTTTTACAGCATCATTGCTTTGTGCATCTTCATCATCTTCCAGCTGATGCAGGCAGGTGGGAAACAGGAAGCTCTACCAAAGCATCAATAACTATCAAGATCAGCATCACACACGTTTGTACTTTTACAAGCTTCACATTTCTCCACGTACCCGTCCTGGTCGGAAACCACCGGGCTGCATTAATATCTCTCTCTTGTCTTGCTTTACTTGAGCCTTTTCATCTCCACCTGCTGTTACGGTTCATATTTTCAGTTCAGAAGTTGTGTTTCAGGTCCTCAGCAGGTCGGTAGCTGTGCACCTTCCACCGGAGTTCATGTTTAAAAAGAGAAGAACATTTAACAACATGTCATGAACGTTTTGCATCCAAATGATCTGCTGGAAGCTTTCGTTTGTCTTTGTTCGCACGTGATCGGCTGTTGAGTTCATTCAGCTACATTTTCTGTTCCTGAGCACTTGAAGGACTTCTTAGATGAACTCTGGTTCAAGGCTTCGGGTGAAGTCGTGTGTCACCGGTCGTTGATTTTGTCAAATCTAAAGTCCTCCGATCTGTGACTTGAGTCCAAGGCACTCGAGTCCACAAAAGAAAACCTTTATTTCACAAGTTTAGCTGCTGGCAGATTCCATGGATTCCTTTTTCCACCTGGTATTAACGTGTGATCAGTTCCTCCATATTTGATCATGATGTAAATGCACGCAGCACACATTGCAACCCAGTATCTTATACCTTCTTCTTCCTCCTCTGCTCTCCTCAGGGAACATCATCGGCTCTGGGATCTTCATCTCTCCAAAGGGGGTCCTGGAGCACTCGGGCTCAGTGGGTTTGGCGTTGGTGGTTTGGGTCCTGGGAGGCTGCATCGCTGCCTTGGGCTCCCTCTGCTACGCTGAACTGGGCGTCACCATCCCCAAATCTGGAGGAGACTACTCCTACGTCACGGAGATCTTCGGGGGTCTGATGGGGTGAGAAGAGTCCATGTTTGTGTCACCAGACAGGAATCTCTGCGTTCTATAAATAAACCAAGAAGCCCGTTTGGACAAATCTCAGGTCGTTGCTACGGAAGCTGAGGGCGGCTGCGTTTGCAACAATTGCTTTTAATGTCGTTATCTCGAGATCATGAGTTCATTATTTCATCATCTCAAGGAAAACCCGTTTTGATATCTGGAGATAACGATAATCAACCCGTTCATAATGTTCCTCAGAGATCAGGAGGGCCAGCGAGCACAGAAGGAGTTCCTGTTATTGATCATGGCTCTACTTCGATGGAGGTCTAACTCAGGCAGAACCTGTCGGAGACTCCTCTGCATTTAAGGACAAGACTACGAGATACATGACCAGGTTAAAACGAGCTTCGTTATCTCCAGATAAGCATCCGTGCGTTGCTTATTGCGCGGCAGAGCCTGTTCCGTCTGCTCGACACACGGTGGCTGATATCTCCGGGTCCATGACCATCCACTGAGGTGGAGGGTGTCCCCAGACACACGAACAACAACTAATCGTTTCAAAGATGTCAGACACATATCACTGATGTGGCACACACACACACACACACACACACACACACACACACAAGTCCAGGAAAAAGTCCTCTTTTATTTCATTTGTTTGTAATTTATTGTAGCTTCTATTTTGTTTTAAGCATGACGTTGAAAATCTAGCTTTGTCACAACTTAAAGCAGTTATAATGGATATTTTTATAATAAGTATAATGCATGTGTGTCTCTGGTGGCGATGGACCTCTAACAGGTGATAGAGTCTGCAGCTCCACTCGGCTTCACGCAGCTTCAGAGGGAGGTTCTGGTTCAGAGAGAAGCTGCAGACAGACAGTCAGAGGGCAGCTGGTGGACACAGTGGAGCGTCTAGCAGCTAAACAGCCAGATGTTTCCCTCAGCAACAGCTAACAGGAAACACTGGACTGGATTCAACATATCAACTTAAAAGGTGCTGATATGTCAGCACCTTTTAAGTTGTGTTCACGGTAACATGCTAAACGTTAGCATGATAACATTGCAACATATTAAACATATAAGAAACGTTAGCATGTTAGCGAGCTAAGAAACGTGGTATACTTGGGCTAATTCTGGTTCGTCGCTCATCACGAGTCAAAGCAGCTGCCAGGTGTGACGTTTAGGCCACTCCCTTTAGCTCCCTGGGGTCACTTCAGGGCGCCAAATGACTGTGAATGTTTATGTGCGTAATCCAAGATACATTAAGAATCATTCCATCATTCAGTGCTGTTCATGTGGTGTTCAGGTTCCTCCTGCTGTGGAGCGCCGTCCTCATCATGTACCCGACCACGCTGGCCGTCATCACCCTCACCTTCTCCAGCTACGTGTTGCAGCCCGTCTTCCCCAACTGCGTCCCTCCCTACATGGCGACGCGGATGCTGTCCGCCACCTGCCTCCGTAAGTGGCTTCAGCATCTTCCGTGGATTTTAAACTCTCAAAGTCAGATCCACCGCACATGCAGGGTGTGATCGTGGGGGAGTGGGGGGGTACTTGAGGTACTTGTTCATTTTTGGCTTCTTTATACTTAAATATTGTACGTTTACTCTTCTACATTTATTTGGTACCTTTCGTTACTTTGCAGATACCGATTACTAATCTAAAATGTAATCAACAAATACATTTAGATGTATTAAATCTTTAGACTTTATTGATTCTGCATATTGAGTACTTTTACTTTTCACACTTTTAGTATATTTTGATGCTAATACTTTGAATGCTTGTGGTATTACTACTTTTACTTAAAGGAAAGCTTCAGTATTTTTAAACCTGGATCTTATTTTGACATATTTTGGGGTGTAAATGACTAAAACTTACCAAAAGTCAGCTGCACTGATGGCAGTGTAACCCTTTGTGCCATGAGGTCTGTCCACTAAAGTGACTGCTGCTTGTTTTGGCCACTGAGTCTGGATCAGATTGTTCTTCTAAGTGTCTGACTTTATATAAAGGATCCCGACAGAGACCGACAGTTTGTTAAAGAGTGAGATCCTTTCGTCTTCCTGCAACAACTCCACCTCTTGGGGGGGGGGTATCTTGCTGCTTGCATCATTCACGCAGGATGTCATGTGGTCATGTGGTCATGTGGTCTTGTGGTTGCAACTTCAGATTCTGAAGTAATTTCTCCCCCAGTGCTGATCTCAGTCCAGCTCATCATTAAAGGGCTCGGCACGTGTGTCACAGACGAGCAGGTCAGATCTGTCTTATGTAACTTGTGGTTTTTTAAACCTTTTTCATGGCTAAAGTAAATAATGCAGAGCATCCCTGGAGGAGGGAGGCGAGCAGGACGGGAGGATGGGATGGTTTCTGATGTCTGGTCATGAAGGCGGCACAGAAACGCTTAAACTAAAATCACCAGAAACAGCGTGAAGCAACACAGATGATAGATTTATTGTGTAAATGTTCAGCAGTATGTTAGCATGTAGCATGCTCAGCGCTAGCTTAGCGTTAGCTTAGCGTTAGCATGCAGGACAACACTCCCACACAGTGGATGTTCCACTCCTGAACACGCCTGTTTCTACACCCACAAAACAGTGCAGTTAGGTAATAAAAGGTTCCTTAGTTTTGGAAGTGACGCTTCGTTAGCATTACTGCTGTAGCTAGTATGCTAGTTAGCCGGACATGCTAATGTTTGCAGCTCATGTTAGAGCAGATCAGTTCCTTGCACTTTTGTGTTTGGAAAGGCTGAAAGAAAATCGACATTAAACTCTTTCGATGCAACGTATCGCTCTCGAAATCCAAAGCGCTATGATTGGACAATCAGTTTTTGGGGGAGGGGTTTAATGAACAGGTGTGAAAGAAGGAGGTTTTTAGATGTTCCAGGATCGTATACTGACACCTTTACAAGATGAACCGCTATCAAAGGACTGAAAGGTGACAGCTCCCACTCTGCACGTTCGTCTTTAGTGAAAGACAGTTAGGTGGCTGCAGACGTTACGAAGCATCCTGCTGTTTTACGCAGGTATAAAAACAGAAATGCTGCATGAGGACTGTACGGAGCGTCAGTACTGGAAGTGAAGGGCCACGCAGACTTGATGCAGTGATGCCCTGAGCTGACGGCCTGCCAGGCCTCCTGGTGTGTTTCCTGTTGTACCTGCACTGAACACCATTCATCCACACAGCCTCTTTGTCTCCTCAGTGAGTAAATAACGTCTGTCCCGAAATCCCGTCAGCGAGGTGAAACAGCGGGACTTCAGCGTGTGATTCCTCGGCTCTGACGCCATCATTCACACTTGTTTTTGGATGTGTGTCGCGGTAACGTGAACGCTCCAGCCGGCCTCCTCGGGGGACGCTTTTTGTTTGCTCTTTGCAACGGAAGTGGTTTGTTTTGTGGGTCTGACAGCTCGTCCTTTGTGTTGGAGAGCGAGGCCACCGTGAGCGAGAGCGGGGCAAAGCCGGTGACAATGATGGACGAGGTGGAACAATCACGCCCTCCCTCGCTCGCCCGTTTACCCACATTCCTGCCTCCCGTGGCAACCGGCTGCTGCCGCCCACAGCAAGAGCACCAGCAACCGGGGACGGAGCATCAGGGTCGCCTCCGCCTGGACCCTTCACATGAAGTCTGCATCACAAACTGGAGGCGAGGGGGTTCGGAGACGTGAGGGTATAAAGGAAAGGTTGCTACTGAGTTGCATTGTGGGAAATAATGCCAGGAAATAACCAGTTCGTAGGCAAAGTGTTGGTCAAGAC
Organism: Nannoperca australis; assembly: GCA_036023655.1. Classification (NCBI taxonomy): domain Eukaryota; kingdom Metazoa; phylum Chordata; class Actinopteri; order Centrarchiformes; family Percichthyidae; genus Nannoperca; species Nannoperca australis. Next base: position 9,971 of record JAVQJD010010150.1, on the reverse strand, counting down.
ACGGCAGTGGTTCAGTCAGAAAGTGCCACAGACAGTTGTGTAACATTAAAAAAAGAACTTTATGGAAGTGCAATACTAAACCCAGTAAAGTAAAAACAAGTGGTGAAGATTAATGATGGCGTTCCAGATCCTTTGAAGTGACCTCATAACTCCAACACACGTGGACACGCTGGGACAGCGGCGCTCCCCCTGGAGGGTTTCACGGTGTTTCCTGCTCTTTTATCTGGACGTGAGGTTTCATCCCGGCCTCGAGGAACACGCTCCAGGTTCACTTAGGTCACTTTCTATCCCTGAGCTTTCGTCTGTATCTCACCGTCTTCTTCAGACAGGATGAGCTGTAATCAGAGCTGTAGACTAGTTATTGATCACCATGCATATCAGACTCATGAAGGACATTAGGAAACCCTTCTTATTAACAGTTTCACTACATTCTGATCACTTGTGATGAATCAGTGCCCTGTGTTTCTGCTCAGTGCTGCTCACCTGGGTGAACTGCTCCAGCGTCCGTATGGCCACCAGGATCCAGGACGTCTTCACGGTGGGCAAGCTGATGGCTCTGGGTCTCATCATTGTGGTCGGCCTGGTCCAGATCTGCAACGGTAACCTGTTCAGTCTGTGTCCTGAAGCTTTCCTGCTGTCCCTCAACTGACCAACAGTCAAATGGTTTATCTTCCAGGGAACTACGAGGCGCTGACTCCGCAGGTGGCCTTCCACATGGAGAGGACGCCGTCGGTCGGGCAGATCGCTCTGGCCTTCCTGCAGGCCTCCTTCGCCTTCAGCGGCTGGAACTTCCTCAACTACGTCACGGAGGAAGTGGTTGAACCCAGACGGTGAATATTTATCCGTAACATTGCAGATGTCCAGCCTCCATCTCGGCTTGTTGCTTTGTTCTGTTGGATTGTTGCCGACGTTTTGTCCGTTTTTCAGTTTCCACCTAAAACAAATGTTAAAGGAATAGTTTGTGTTCATGAAACTACTCTCACATCTGAATATGTAAAGCTGGGGCCAGCAGCCAGTTAGCTTAGCTTAGCACAAAGACTGGAAACAGGGGGAAACAGCTAGCCTGGCTCTTAAACTTGCAGTGAACAGATTGTTTGTTTAATTGGCACAAAAACAGAAGGGTAAAATAACAATTTGCTGTTTTCTGAGATGTTTGCTCAGAACCAAAAAGTACATTTAATATTGAAATATTACACCATGGAAACCCTGAAACCACCATTTCTTGCAGTGTAAGGTTCTCAGAGGGAGTCTGGTGCGTCCTGCAGGAAACACAATGCACAAAGCATGTAGGAGGCAGTCCTTTTAAAAAGAGGTGGAACTTTTAAAAGGTCTATTTTCTGAAAAGGTCACATTGATAAAAGTCCCAAACAAAGCTCCTCATGTGCTGCTTCTTGGAGAGGTTATTATACGTGTCGGTTATTTTCCTGATTGTGACGTTCTCGCATGTTTAATTGCTTTCTGGTTTTGGTTTTGACTGTATCATGTGCATGATGTGTGGCCTGGTCAGGAATCTCCCTCGTGCCATCTACATCTCCATCCCATTGGTGACCTTTGTGTACACGCTCACCAACATCGCCTACTTCTCCTCCATGTCGCCCGAGGAGCTGCTGTCGTCCAATGCCGTGGCTGTAGTGAGTAACGTGGAACACGATGATCCGTCTGCTTTTTATCTTTCAGGCGTTTTCCTGCCTGAAGGATGAGAATCACTTTCTAGATCAGGAGGTCAGAGGTCAGACAGCACCCCTATAGTATAGTTTCCTTCACCGAGCCGCCACAACAAGCGTCCCCTCGTTGAAATGATGAAAACTTTATTTATAGTCGTGTAAAGTTACAGGCGGCAGCACGAGTCCTGCTGATCACACCTCCAGGAGAAGCTGGAGCTCAGTGTGTCTCTCTGCCCGGGGACACTTTCACATGTGGGACGCACATTTACTCAAGTGTTGTCCTTTAGTACACGTTTGAGGTACTTGTACTTTACTTAACACTTCCACTGCATGAGTTCTTCATCATGGAACGACCCAGCAGAATACAGCAGAACTCAAAGCAGCTCCACCCTCACCAACTGCAACAGAAAAAGGTTTATGACACATGAATGCATCAGTAATAATCCCATACAGCACGCTAACGTTTAGCATAACGTGTCAGGCTGAGTGTAGCATGCTGACGGGGTTTGGTCCATTTTTCTGCACATGTTCAGGTTGTTTGTAGTCGGAGCTTCTGCCATGATGTCCGTCTTCATGAACCTCCATTCTGAGCTTCACTCAGTGGCTGTTGTCGACACCCCTCACCACTAGTGAGGCTAAAAGCATGCAGCTGTAAAACTAGCTTCAGCCAGAAGTCGGTGTCCGTGTTTGTGACGTGCAGTGATTCGTAGGAAGAGTCAGATGTTTAAACCTGCAGCACGTCAGTGAGTCTGTCTGTCGTTCTGCTGCTCAGACGTTTGGAGAGAAGCTGCTGGGAATGTTCTCCGTCATCATGCCCATCTCCGTGGCTCTGTCCACCTTCGGAGGAATCAATGGCTACCTGTTCACGTCCTCCAGGTGAGCTCCTGCGCGCCGCCTGCTGCCTCGCTGCTCCGGCGTGGCTGCTGACGACGTGATGTTTCTGCCTGCAGGTTGTGTTTCTCTGGAGCCAGAGAGGGTCACCTGCCCAGCCTGCTGGCCATGATTCACTACAAGAACTGCACGCCCATCCCCGCCCTGCTGGTCTGCGTACGTACGCCCTCACACTGACGTTACACGTTTCTCTGTAGGACAGATGTCATACTGACTATGAAATTAACACAGACTCTTTGAAAGTGATGTTTGCAAGATCACAAACTCTGTTTTAACCTCATGCTTCTGTGTTTAACCCGTCACGCTGTGCATCCTGGGAGTCTGAAGCTGTAATGACAGGGTTTCCTCACAGGGGGTCACTGCAGGTTCGACTCATCTCGTCCTAAAACCAACATGCACACAACCTCACAGACATTGTTTCTCTAGATTTCTGAGATAAACCTCTCATCTGTTCAGTTTGATCCAGTTTCATTTTGCTTCTTTAAGTAATGTACGATAGACACCTTACCTGTTCTGACGCTGTACGTTTGGAGGGTCAGGCTGATTAGCAGCAGCAACCTTGCAGGATTTTGAGGTTTATCTCATTAATTCAGAAAAACAGAGCAAACAAGTGAATGCACCACGCTTCTGTTTCAAAGCTATTTGTAATTGTGATGAATCAGGAGATATCTGCCTTTCAGTCCGTATTGAGGGTCAATCTCCAGCAAACACTGGGTTCCACATGTCCCATATACACGTCAGTAGTTGGATGTTCCTCACGTTGTGCACATCACACGGTGCCTCGCTGTGTTTTCAGTGCGCCGCCACCATCGTGATACTCTGCATCGGAGAGACGCACAACCTGATCAACTACGTGTCCTTCATCAACTACCTGTCGTACGGCGTCACCATCGCAGGCCTGCTGTACTACCGCTGGAGGAAACCCAACCTGTACCGACCCATCAAGGTACCAGCCCTTCTGTGTGGAACCGAGTACACTGACTCCAGTACTGTCCCTAAGAACATGAAGTTCTTGTACGTCACCACCTCTCAGAGGGAAATACTGCTTCAGATACTTTACAAAGATTTATTTAGAGATGTTTCTGCAAACAAAACATAGAGAGAGCTTTTAAAATATGAACAGTTGCTACAAGAACAGCAAAATATCAGTTAGTAGATGGTGTTGATCAGTGGAGTGAGTTACAGCCTCTCAGGTGTGAAGATGTGCTGCTTTTCCTTTGAGTGTTAATGATGTTGAGGTTTGGACTGTTGGTTGTGAAGGTGTCCCTGTGGACTCTGGCTCATTGTGATCAATCAATCAATCAATGGATAAATGGAAGAAAGTAAAACCCTGCTTTCCCATGAACCCTGAGTTGTTTCCTCAGGTGAACTTGTTGGTTCCTGTGTGCTACCTGATGTTCTGGGCGCTGCTGCTGGGTTTCAGCCTTTACTCCGAGCCGGTGGTCTGCGGCGTGGGTTTAGTCATCATGCTCACCGGCGTACCCGTCTACTTCCTGGGCGTCCATTGGAAAGAAAAGCCAAAGTGTATCTACAACTTCATTGGTGAGTTTCCCGCCGGAGGCCCGGCTGAAGGCGAGTCTGTCGTTGCTGGTGTTAAACTTGTGTTCTCCTGCAGAGCGGGCGACGTTCGTGGGCCAGAGGTTGTGTTTCGTGGTCTTTCCTCAGTTTGACCCCATCGAGATCGCCAGTCCTTCAGAATGGACCGAGCGCTCGTCAGGCAGGAGCAGTTTGTCGGCCAACTCTTAAAACTTTTGATCAGAGTGTTTGAAGATCTTGTTTTTACCCCGTCACGGTGTAAGTACAGACACTTACAGGAGCTTCCTGTCTGACCTTTGACCCTCAGAGACTCTGGAAACGCCTGTTCTTCTGCGCGGGCTGCTTGCACTTTTTATTTTCTTCTCTTTTCTACTAAGTCGTCAAGTCCAACAAGCTAATGCCACCAGTGTCACGCTGTGAAAAGGACTTTTATTCACATGTTGGACCCCTTCGTTTCTTCTTCTGTAACTTGACCGAACTGTGACTGACTGACGGGTCTTTCTTCTGAATGTTGCTGGTGTTTTGTTGTGCCTTCATGGCCTTTTCACACCAAGTCCCAAACAAGTCGATATTCTGAAAACAGAAGGAAAACTGGTGCAAATGATCCCAGAAAAGATCCGCCTCTAAACAAACCACCTTTATGTTTTTATGTCCTGCTTCCTGTCACCGTCACGTTTCTTTCCCTTAATAGACGTATTTCGGAGGTTTTGCTAATCTTGCCTCCTGTTCTGCTGGAAAAGGGGGTTGAAACGACACTTTAGGCTCGTGTATCAGTAGAGATCCATAATGTACATGAAACCAGAACCATAAGGAGGGTGATGTTTAGCCTCAAACATCTTAAAAACTATGGGATGGATCGTGATGACGTGGTTCACGGCTCATGTTCCCGTCAGGATGACCTGTAATAACCCTCTGGCGCCACCATCAGGTCAACTTGTTGCAGAAATACCTGCAGAACTGAAGACTGCTGCACTCTGTTTGCTAACTAGCTATTGTTAACATGCTAAAATGCTAAACATGAGCAATGGGCAACGTTACACAAGCTAAACGTCAGCGTAATTATCATTGTCAGTGTGAGCATGTTAGCATGCTGATGTTAGCATTTAGCTCAAAGCACCGCTGTGCCTCTGTGACTTAAAGATCGCAGTCTTTAACGAACACTGTTTCCCACAAGCCCAAGATCTCACCGGCCTCTCAGAGGAAACACCTCAGTTACTTAGATTTACCGCCTGTTCTTCAGTTTCAGGTTCAGTTTTCTTCAGTTAACCCCCCCCCCCCCCTGAACACAGCTGTAAACCTGCTTCTTGTTAAATATCAGCTGCTCGGACTCACTGGTTTTCCACCAGGAGGTGAACAGCAGAACATTTCCCGACACCTTGTGTTTAGTTCTTGAGGTTTTTTTCAGACTTGGTGTGAAAAGGCTGTAAAAGCTGCTTATTAACTCATTCACTGTGTTAGATTTGAATATGTTTTGCGAGTGCCTTTCGCTTTGTGTTGAATGTGATTATGTGAAAAGCACTCTGGTCTACCTGTTTTCTTGTCGTTTATTAATCTGTTCGTTTTACCTTCTGCTTCTCTCGGATCAATCAATCACTCAGATCTGCTGAACTGATCACTGTGATAATCAGATGTAGACACGCTTACAAATCCTTGCAGCAAAGGAAGACTTTATAAATGCAGTTGTGGCAGCTTTTGATATAATAATATAATATATATCAAATAATGCTAATGAGATGTGTGACTAAGACAGAATTGGCCCTTTCTACAAATATTGTCCTCCTCTTGGTACAAATCCAACTTTAAGGTTTAATGTGGAACTCAATACTCAAAACTGCGATTTCATTACATGCAACATTAGCCAGTTAGCATTGTCAGACTCTTGATGATTAAATCTTTATTTTACAGTCTGAAAGACGTGTAAGTGTCTGTACGGTGTCACAATGCTCACGTGAACGACACCTCTGCATACTAACTCAAGATGAAACAGACGTATGTTGGCGATATTTGTAAGAAGTGCTAATCCTAATCCTAATTAATAACCAATTTAATTTTTTCTTTAAAAAAGTTTTTTTTATTAATAAATCTGGTTTAAATTGTTCAGAAATCAAGTTTATGCCTTCAGCAGATGTTACCAGTGGCTGTGAATGCTAGCAGGCTAACTGCTTAGCCCAAGCTGTTTCCCAATGCCTTAAAACATGCTAACTGCATACTGTGTGTTCTGCATGCTAACTGCACACCGCGTGTACTACAAGCTAACTGCATATTGTGTGTACTATGCTAACTGCATACCGCGTGTACTACATGCTAACTGCATACCGCATGTACTACATGCTAATGTTTACTGTGTGTACTACATGCTAACTGCATACCGCGTGTACTACATGCTAATGTTTACTGTGTGTACTACATGCTAACTGCATACCGCGTGTACTACATGCTAATGTTTACTGTCTGTACTACATGCTAACTGCACACCATGTGTACTGCATGCTAACTGCATACTGTGCACTACATGCTAATGTTTACTGTGTGTACTACATGCTAACTGCACACCGTGTGTACTGCATGCTAACTGCATACTGTGTACTACATGCTAATGTTTATTGTGTATTAGAAGTAAGAATACAAGAAATCAACATTTAAACAATGCGCCACGTGTGCCGTCAGACTGAAACACCAGTTAAAGAAAGAAAAGGTTTCTCAACACGTTTAGTTTTGTTGTTTTGTTTGTTTCCTGGATTCTGACTTTGTTGAAATGTTTTTTTTTTTTTTTGCATCTTTTCTTCGACAACATGCAATCTGACTTTTTTGAGTGCACTTAACTGTTCCAGTGAACATAGTGTGGAGGTGGGATGCATTGATCCATGTTTATCATCCTTATACACTGTTCCTCTGTTTCGCCTGCGTCTGCTGGAGCGTCGAGACCAGCTGACTGACAGTATTTAACATTGTGCTGAATCTCTCCAGCAGCTTACAGAGGAATAATACCTCTAATACATGTAATGTAACAACAGAGAAGGAAGTTTGTTGTTGTTGTAACCAGGTGTCAGACCTTTCCAGCTGCATAACGCCTCACAAATACACACAGGTTCATTTCCTGAGGAATCTGCAGCATTGCATATAAAGTTATCAGCAAGCGCTCACAGACTCCAGTAGAAACCTTGTTTTTTTATTCCTAACAGCTGATTCTGTCGGTAAATAACATGTAAACAGCAGGAGAACCACAGCACCTTGCCTCGTGTTGTCTTGACTTACTGTAAATTATTTGTTTCCTGTGGGATCATCACTCGGACAGTTAAAGTCGGAGCACTTTCTTTTGTAAACATGAGTAAATAACTATATTAGCACAATAAATGGAGCCTGACCTGGAACCCGCTGCTGCTGGTTGTATTTGTGAGTCTTATTTAAACTACGGTGACTTTTCACGGCTCTAAGCAGAGCTGATCTATATATTGGTGATCTATGACGCCACGATGACGTCGACGTCCAAACAGGAAGTTAAAGCAGCACGCTTCATCCCGTCCGCCACACGTTACAGCTGCTGTCGTAAACATAAATGCCGGTGAGTTTATTTATTTCAAAGTTATACAGTATATATTTATATGTTTGTAAAAATATGAGCGTCGCTAACTAAACTTTACTATTTATACTATTTGTAACCAGCGTTGATAGAGCAGCTAGAATGTTAGCATAGCATAGCGCTGATCGATGCGTCCTGCCGAACTGCATTCAGGAAAGTGTCAGTTTAAAAGTTGCGTGCTTGTCGATTAGAGGACAGACGTGCCAGAGCAAAAGTGTAATCTTTATACAAATCTTTGTCGCCCTGTAGTTATTTCGGCATACCTCTGATTCGTTAATAACAATTAATTTAAAAAAAAATCTAAATTAATTTAGGCTTTTACTGCTGGAGAGAGCCGATAGCACTGGCCGATCTGTAGGAGTAGCTAGATACCGAAGCAGTACTAGAAGTTAATATAATGTGTTATATGTGTGTCACGGTGTGCGGATTGTTGACCGTGTCCAAGAACTAATTATACAAATTCAGGTCTTAAGTTGAAGGTCTTCAGTCGTCGTCTGTTGAGACTGCACTTGGGCCAGAACCGAGCCCGCATGAAATCAACAGATCTTTGAACGGAGTTTGGCGTGAGCGTCTTGTTTAAGATTAGAGGGGGTTGTCGCGGCTAAACGAACCAACAACACTTGATGACTGATCACAGAAACGTGTCTGAATAACTGCGGTGTTCACAGGACGACTGAGCCGCCATGATGGCAGCAGGCCGGCTGAGCTTCAGCAACATCACCGCCCTGGCTCCGATGGTCCGGGTGGGGACTCTGCCCATGAGGCTGCTGGCTCTGGACTACGGAGCTGATGTGGTTTACTGCGAGGTGAGGGTGCAGGACCAGCTGGCGGATTACAGCGTCGTTACAAGCCCACAAACCTTTATTTAAATGTATTATATGGAAATAATAATAATGTAATAAATAATTAATAATTCAAATAGGTAAACTGGCATTAAAAGAGTTGAAATCCTGAAAATGAGTGTTTGGTAGTTTTGAAGTGGTTTAAGTGATTTCTGATGAATAAAGACTGAAGTCTGATGATTTAAGAGCTGTTGTTTGTGTGTGAACATTGTGTTGTTTACTCTGTTGTCGACAGGAGCTGATCGACATCAAAATGGCCCAGTGTCAGAGGGTGGTGAACGGTGAGTACACACACACACACACACACACACACACACTGAGAGACACACACACACTCACACACTCTCTGACCTGTGTGTGTGTGTGTGTGTGTGTGTGTGTGTCAGAGGTTCTGGAGACGGTGGACTTTGTGGCTCCAGATGATCGAGTGATGTTCAGGACCTGCGAGAGGGAGAAGGACCGAGTCGTCTTCCAGATGGTGAGGCGGGAAACGTTCTGTGGCTTCAGCCGTGACCTTTGTCTTATTTGTTTGTTTGTTTGTTTGTTTGTTTGTTTCAGGGGACAGCTGACCCGGACAGAGCGCTGGTCGTGGCCCGGCTTGTGTGAGTCTGTGTTTTTAACACTTTTAAATATGAACAGAAACATTCAAATATTTAAACACAGCCATTTTGTATCCCATGATGCACCGTTGATCGTCGTTCATCTCGCGCAGGGAGAACGATGTGGCTGCTATTGACGTGAATATGGGCTGCCCGAAGGAATACTCCACGAAGGTGAGTTTCCCCTCAGGGGTGATGACCTCTGGCTGACCTCTGACCTCTGGCTGACCTCTGACCTCTTGCAGGGCGGGATGGGAGCTGCTCTTCTGTCAGATCCGGACAAGATCGAGGCGGTGAGTACTTCACACGCCGAGGTGTTTTTCAGCTGAAGTCTGGTGTGAAAAGAAGCTGCAGATCGACCTGCAGCACTTTTTATTATTTGATGCACTTTAAAAGACTTTAAACCTCTGCAGATCCTGAAGAAGCTGGTCTCAGGAGTTTCCATCCCAGTCACCTGTAAAATCCGCATCCTGCCTTCGGTAAGACGTAAACAAGCCCCCGATAGTTTGTTTTCAACTTCTATATTCTATACATCTACATCTTATTTCTTTCATGGTGTGATCTTTTTAGTTATTGTCATGATGTTTCCCGACAGAAGCGTCTCGTTGTCGTTGTTGTCGTTGTTGTTGTTGTTGTCGCGGAGGCAGTAACACCTGCGGTGGCTGGTTTCAGGTGGAGGACACGGTGGCTCTGGTCCAGAGGATCGAGAGGACGGGCGTGGCAGCGGTGGCTGTTCACGGCAGGTAAGGTGTGTGTGTGTGTGTGTGTGTGTGTGTGTGTGTGTGTGTGTGTGTGTGTGTGTGTGTGTGTGTGTGTGTGTGTGTGTGTGTGTGTGTGTGTGTGTGTGTGTGTGTGTGTG
>JAVQJD010010147.1:0-27883 GCA_036023655.1 Nannoperca australis | reverse complement strand
GAAAAGAGCATTAAATCTAGAAACAGATTATGTCTGTTCATTATCAATCACAGTACACAGTAATTGATACTTGTGAAGGTGCGTTTGGTAGTGTTATGCCATTAGTAACTTGCAATTTTATGGTGGATTTCAATGTATTAAACATAATTTGATTGGCACATCTCCCTGTGTGGTTCAAATATTGCCATACATATCATAAAATTGACATTGCCTCCTTATCTGGTGCCATTTATGGTGTGGGCCTGGCCGACCCGTTCAGTATGGGTTTATTTTGGGCTGGCCTTTCCCTCTCGTCGGATTCCATCTACCGTTCTCTGGCTACCGCCCCATGCAGCTTTCAGTCCTACCGACACCCCCCACCACGCAACACCCCCACCCCCTCCTGCACAGCAACAGATAAACACAGCACTCCGTCACCATGGCAACCACCTGCTCATGTTGTCTCTGGTGGGTGGTGAAGTATAGCTAGATAAACAGCTGACATGTCAACAACATACATGAGGCTCTCAGTTGTGAGAGTATTACAATTACACCAAAATAAATACTGCACCTGCTTTGCAGACATGCACGCAGAGCTAAATAAGGCGGGCTGCTATAAGAACATTAATGAGACTGAGCTTAATGCATGAGCACATAACCACAACATTTTTCCACAGATTCTGTTGGAATGATGTAATATGGACAAAACTGAATAGGACAAATACGCAAGTCCTGAATGTGACAAGAGTTTTTATGGGATTTGAAGATATACACATACGGGTAACTGTGTACTCAGTGACATAAAGTACATTAAAAATCTGTCCAGGTGACCTCATACGTCCCTGCCAAAACTTGCTTGCTGCTATGGAGTGAGCCAGTGTGTTAAGTGTTAAGTTTACATTTATATACAGTGTATGTGTGTATAGAGTACATCTCTTGTCATCGTGTATAGTAAATCCATATTTATGTGGATTATATTATTTCCATGAAGCCAAACTATGAACACTTTTCAGAAGAAGTTCAGTTCTAGCACCTGAACACAAAGCTTGTGCAGCCAATGGAAAAACAGCAGTGCACGGCATCCTGGGAACAGCTGAGGTCATACAAAAAACTGAAATAATAACATGGTCCAGAACCATGTCAGCTCCAAACTATGTACTGTTTAATCAAGATCATCACTGCCCAACTTACTAATGTGAACAGCCAAACTCCAATATATCGGCCCGGCCAATTTATCGGTCTATGAATTTGGGTGTTTTATTTTAGTCACATTTTTAAAAGGTTTTAATCTATTTATTAGACGTTCAAGGCTCGTGAGAACCCATGAGAAAAAACAGGGACATTGCATGTTGGAAAATGTTGTTGTTTACATTCTTAAAACTTGACCCAGCCCACTGTATCTGTGGAAATTGTGATAATATCAGCAAACCCTGTCTGGGGTTCCCTGCCTGATTACAAAGCAAGAGACGGGAAGATTGAGGAAGAAGATGGTAAGTCCATTAGTGTCCCTGTGTTACCTTCCTTTCTCCTCCCACTTACCAGCAATGGAAAAGTTGGCACTCTGTGTGTGTGTGTGTGTGTGTTTACAGACAGGTGCCAGGCGAATGGTGTATGTGTGCTCTCCTCAATGAGAAGGAGGTCTGTTGCTAATGTTTCTTTCCTCCAAGAGTGGCGTGAATCATGGAAAGGTTGACTAGAATGAGGGGGAAGTCTCTCTCGGAGTGAGTGAGTGTTTGAGTGTTTGAATTGCTCAGACAACAACTGTCTGAGCCGTCTGTCGGAGGGAGGCACAACACAGGAGATGCAATTAAAAAGTCCCAGCAGATGGAGGGGAAATATTTTGATAAACAGTTAAGACCTATTGAGGAAAAGCAAGTGAGACAGGAAGTTTAAAACAGGCAGGAAGGAGGACAAGAAGATCTGGGGACCAGAATGTTCTCAACCTACCGTGAAGACGATGTGATCCTGAAAATAAATCCTTGAATTTAAGGTGTTTGCGTAACAACAGCAATGTTTTTTCTTTGTCTAAATATTATCAGAGCCAAATGTTCTCTGTCTGACTCATACGAGCTCTTGAGGGATAATTTAATCACTGACTGTTACCATGGACAGCAGAACAAACTGTGTTCTCAATCAGCACTATACAGAGCACAGCAGCTCTGACTACAGCCTTGTGTCTACATTTCTCCATCTCTCTATAACTGCTGTTACAAGACTAACCCACATGGTGCAATATTCTTGATTAGTTATTTACATTTGTTGTCACCCACAATGATGTCAGCAATTAGCAGCATAACTAAAATAAGTAAAAAGCCGTGTCATATGTGAAGGATTATTAGCCAGATTGACGGTTAAAAAAATAGGTGGTTTTTGATTGCTCACGTTTTATGCAATCAAAACGACCATACTGTCTGTATAATGCTGTGAATTATTATTATTAATTAGTTTGTTTTATTTGCAATTACCAAAATGTTTTTAAATAAGGATCTGTTAACTGTATACTGTTATAATTAAAATATTGGTTATATATTAATGCAATAATTTGAATTATTTCCCCAAAAATATACATTGATCATATTAAATATTATGATCATATTAGAAGCATAATGCCAAGCTGTATTGAGGTAAATCCAACAACAACACACATTATTTATTTGTTTGAATATATTAATTCTTTATTTATAAATGTAGTATATTAAATATCAGTAATTGGTTAGGAAGAGTAGCAAGGTTGAAGGTTTTGTTGAGATAAGGAATCCACGTACATTAACATTCACGATCCTGATCCACTTGCATGCACGCAGACACTTAGCAACTTGCTCGTTTGTAGATAAACACACACACATACACACTGACAGACTCACACCATTCCTTTTAGGGCAGCGTGATGAAAGGCCTCTCCGGTGAGTCACAGGAGCAGCTGTCTGATCCTGTCCAGTCTTTGCAGCTGTGCACTTAGCTTTGACAATGAGTGATATCACGGACCCGTGTGCCTCTCCAGGATGGGAGAATGCCAAACTAGAGACCGGCATGAAAAAGAGGTGGAAGTTTGCATGTAAGAGCTCTGTAGAGGCCTGAATGACGATGCTTTGATCCCTAATGGGTGCGCAGAGGCTAAAATAAGCACGCTAATGTGCTCAGGTCATTAATATTGCTGCCTCCCACACTCTTCCTGAATAAGGCTCAAACTATTCACAGATGACTGGTCCAGCCGCCTACTACCTCTGGTATTTTGGGTTGACTCCTATGACTGAGGGAACAATGCAAAATCTGTTTCATGACACTCTCTGATTCATTTTAGAACAGCCAACTCTGATGGTGCCATGTTTAAGTGTTGGTAATGGAAACAACCAGTCTCGGCCCGTCTATGGACAGATTCATTCAAAGAGAGGGGCTCTGTGTACCAGCCAACATGGCTATGTCATGTGTGCACACCACAGGAAGGGAGTTCCCTGGTTTTTCTGTCACAGTGATTTGTGATTTCACACACAGGGACCTGAAGGGGGAAGCCCTTTTCCACAGCTCAGCCTCCCCACATCCGTGACCCTGAAACCACTGGAATCCGAGGGCTGGTCCCATGCAAAGACAGAAATTGTACTTTTCCATTTACGTCTCTGTGAGAACTGGCAGCTACAGTGCTGGAATATATTATATCATTATCCCTTTCTCTCTAATGGTGCCATACACATAAACACAGTAACAAGAGGTACAGTAAGAACAGTTTTAGCCAAAGTAAACAACTGTCGGTTCATATTTTCCACTTGTGTGCTTGGAAGATTGGAACTAGTTTAGGCACAAACTTGAATTTGTATGTTCAGCTGCAGTGAGCAGAAATTATTATAATGATTTAAATGTTTTACTTACTTGAAACAGTGTGTTGCACGTATTCATAGTATCCTGATTTGTTTCCATGCAAAACACAAATTAGCACTTTACATGATAATGTGATGTGTGCATGAATAAGCTGCCAACACGGATACCGTACTGGGACCAACTTTAGGAGACTATAACTACTGAAATACTATTGAGCAATAACTCCTGTAAATAACACCTGGGGGAAGAGGGGGAAGGCAACCACCCACTCACCCACACTGCTGGAGTTTGTTCTGAATTGAGCTATTGTTTGTGTGTTACCGAATAATGCTACTGGGACATTATAGATGGAAAACCTTCATTACCTGTTTGGTAATCAGTTGGGCAACTAGAATGAGCCACTGAGCTGTCTTGGTATTAACTTGTACTAAGAAATTAAATTACTTGCTATTTTCACAGATCTCTTGCGGAAGTATACTCAGTTATTGTATTTAGCTAAAATGCTAACAATATATTAAACTTTGGATGAATACTTTATGGGGAAACAATGTGTAATAACCTACAAACAAAGAGTATTTGTGTGAGAAACTAAGAAAACAGGACTAAAATAGGAACAAAATATGGGTAAAAATGTTTAAATAGTCAAATATTTCACCTTTAAAGTTTAAGTACGATTTCTAATATTTATAGATCAATCATCCCAAACATTCACTGGCATGCAAAGACTAATCCCAGGGGTACCCAAAACCTGGCACGCTCTCAGTGACAGCCTATAACTCAAATACCAGTCACAAGAACAGCGAGCCACCCGGGAAACCTGACTGTTGCACTTCTCACACTCTACTCTCACACGCAACCTCTGAAGTTACAGCAATAACTTGTAAAAATATCCTTTCATTAATAGTGAATGTATGGGTATTAATATTTTTGTATTACTCAAATAAAAGCAATGCATTAAATGGACGCCTCTAGTGGTACATAGACTCAAAGGTAGTTTTAGTTTATATTTGCAACACTCACAACTTGAGATAACCACCACCAGTAATAATATTGAATGTGTCTGTCCAAACGTAATGTCCACAGACAGTTTTCATTGGGAAATGTTTTGTATTTCTTTTTTATTGTATTATACAAAGTACAGAATGAAGCCAAGAACTGAGGCTACATAGTCAAACACATCTATCTGGAAATAAGTCCACAAAAACACACATATAATGTAATCAATCAATTGGTGCTGCTAACTGCCAAATGCTTAATGAAACAGGAACCTACATCTTCCATTGCATTGCTAGTGCTGCTAGTGTATTTATAATCAAAAGCAACATTGCAAGTTCCCGTAATATACCAACTCAGGAAATTTGGCCTACTATTTCTTTGGCTGTGGCCTCGTAGATGAAGGGTGTGCCTACAAATCTTGGAATAAACAGCACGGAGAGTATCGGCAGCTTCCACCGAGTTGTGATGTGGTATGAGGACGCATTTTTGTTAGCTGGCCAAGACGCTGGATGACAACTACAACTACTGAAACTGAGGGGCGACCTGATCGGCCTCCCAGCTGGTGAAGCCTGTCTGCTGAGGTGGGATGGGGATGCTTGGTGAGAAAGCAGCTGAGATCAGGCATCAGGACACATAACATGAAGTTATTTTAATAGGAGCAAATCGGAGTGTCCTCTGGTAGACCGGGAGAAACAGCCTGCAAACACAACTGGACTGTCTTATACTGTAAGGTGCTATACCCCTGCAGATGTATGCACACAACATATGAAAGTGTCCTAAATGCAAAACATAAGTGCTGCGGGAGACTTAATTTATAGATAACATATAGCAGTCCACTCATTCTCACTTATCAACCAAGAAACCAACAATATTAGACAGACAGATCTAATTATAGATGATAATAATGATATATGTGCATGTGTGTTGTGTGCTGAAGTAGCAGGGATCAGCTGTAAAAACTGTATATCCTAATGCCAAGAGCACAGAGAAGGCTACAGCAACAGACACGCACACACCGCAGTGTTGTACACACAATCTGATAAAGCAGAGCAGAGAGCAAAAGTACTGCATGCGAGTATATAAAATGACACCAGTCCAATTACGCCACAGCGACTCTCTGAGTCAACTCTTGGTCGATTCCTTCATGCATTTTTACAAGACCACGTCTGCTGGAAAATTCTTCTTTGCTTTACAGGAGCAAAGAAAACAGAAAAACAAAGTGAACAATAACACAGGATGCCGGCCGGTACACTCCTGTTTTCAGAACATTCTCATTTCATTTCAAACACAGACGGGTTTTCAAAGCAAGGATAATGGTTTTTTATCTTTTCAAAATATAAAAGAATTAGTAAAAGTAACAACAACATCTGGATTTGGTCAAACATGCCAAGGGAAACATAATGCTGGCTCCAAGATGTTGGTGGTCATAAAAATACAGACAAAATACACTTATTTGCTTTCCTGCCAGAGTTAGAATGGAAGATCGATTCTTCTCTCACGTCTGTGCGGAAAATATGAAGTTACCTCTTGCTCAGCTTAAAACAAAGACTGCAAAGAGGGGGTGACAGCTAGCCTGGCTGTCTAAAGGTAACACATCTGACTACCTGTACTTCTAAAGCTCACTAATTAACACGCTTTATCTTGTCATCTTATTGGTTTAATCCATACAAAAACAAATGTGTAAAAAACTTTTTACGGAGGGTTACATGGACGGAATATTTCTTGACTGTGTGCAGTAACTTCCTGTAGTCTGGGGCAGATGGACTAGGCTTCATGCGGACCATTTTCATGCAAAGAAAAGCCACACTCTTTGGAACAGAGGGAACTTTGAGGTAGTTCTGTTAACATAACTAGAGTGAACCAGCTGATCAGAGATGAAGCAGTTATTCCCTGGAAACCAATCATTATTGAAGATCAGTGCTCTGACTCCAGTGAATGTCTGTATTTAGCATACAGGCATCAGAGTGATATTGATCATCTCATCTAACCCTCTGCAAGGAAACATAAGTGCATAAGAAATAAGTGTATTTCTGAAAATACTGAACTCTTTTTCGAACAACATTTAGAAGATAAGATGTGTCCTCAGAAATTATTATTGGCATAAAATAATCGTTTATTAGAAGTTCTCTACTTCCAAAAAGTTGTTTCTTTTTATGATAGTACATACTGTATATCTGATTATTTTATTTTTTTGTCATGCATGTCATTGTCTTGCTGGTAAGCAACCCACAATCCTAAACATTTTTTTACATGCAGAGGCTCACACGCCATCGAGAACTGGAACTCCGAACTGGCTCGACATAGAAGCTGACATGCAAGAGTGAAATGTGGAGCCTGCCAGATATCCTTCCACTAGCCCGGGGAAGAGGAGCGCAGGAGGGAAAAGGACAGACACGAGTGACTTGAAGAGAACAACATAATGTCCAAGTACTGTAGCGAGTGCCCTTGGTTCTGGATTAGACCTCTCAGTTGATGTAGAACAGCCTAAGTTGATAATGGGAGCGGTAGGGGAGAGAAGCTGAGAAGCAGGGAGGAGAACAAGTGGGCATGTTGGCAGGAGAGGTAGAGAGATGCCAGCGGGATGATTCACAACACTAACTTGGTGCTGCTGGTCGAGTGCTTTTTGGTCAAGTTGGTTGCTCTGGCCTGCAAAGGGTTGGATAAGTGCCCTCGCTGTAATGAGATAAGATCTGATGCCTGCCTGAAAACAAAGACTGAAGTGGATCAGTATGTCTGGAGTAAGTGGAAGTAAGTGGAAGTCTGGAGTAAGTGCAATTGAGTTATTACAGTCCGGGCAGGGTTAAAAGCTGTTAAACGTGGGCCGGGGCTGGTGGCGAGGCTTGTTGGCTGCGCTCTGAGCTCTGCGAGGTTGGCGTGGAATGAATAGACTGTAACTGAGAAGTCTTACATCTCCCTGATAGAGTCGACCACATGGCTATCACCGTCCTTGAGCTGCAGCCAAACACACCCTGATTCCAGACACACAGCAGTACTGTCTCACACTCTGATGGACATACACTATCACATTGCACGAAGCGGATCCATCCACATGGTTAAATGTATAATTATGTGCATTATGAAGCATGCTCCCCAGTTCTCATTGCCTGAGTTACAGTTAATTAAAGCCCACAGTTCCCCTTACAAAACAAACTAAAAGAAGCACTCACATTAGTACTTGGAAACCCTGTTGTTGAAGCCAAATATATAAATCCACAGATGTGGGACATTTAATGGAGAAATCCACCAATTTTACACATCTTGGGAAGTACAACTGCATATGAGGGAGCTGCGTGAAATGTGACGTATTGACTCAGGTGATGTCACTTGAATCACCTTGCACCTGAATCTCCAATGGAACTGGCGCAGGTCAAGTTGCATTGTGGGTAACGTAGGTACGATTCAGCACGAAGTCGGGTCCATCTGCCCAGGGATTGGCGACCCTGGGAGGTTACTGATTCAGACTCTAGTACTCGTAGAGAGTGTACTGTAAAGACTACTGTCACACGGAAGGACACCCTCCTACTGGTGCCTGGGCAGACCAAGGAATATATGCAGGGCTAAGCCGAGACGGAGCCCGAGCCCTCTGAGGCTTTTAGCTATGAAGAGATGAAGACATTTGCTGGACATTGGCGTAGACGTGCCTGGTCTCCTCTGAGGACGAGCAGAAGACCTCATCTTCTCCTACCATCAGGCAGCTGAAAAACTGGAAAATTACGTTTGTATCTAAAACTATTTGAATAGCTGATTAATCAAATTAATAATTTTTTCAAGCAAAAATGTTAATCGGGCGTAACAGAGGCTAACACCTTTAAGTTGTTTCACAAGACGACTTCAGCAGCACTTCCTTATTACTTAAATATGGAGTTGCTACAGAAACAGAAAGGCCTCTAGAGGGACATTTGCAACATTTACAATAATTATCTCACAACTATCACGATGATGATTATGTTCCTCCTGGAAAGATGACGTCTATAAAAGACGGCTATATTAGATGCAACACGGTCAGAGCAGAGAAACACAGGGAAGGTGTGAAAAACATTTGCTGTCCTTAGAGCTCCGACGACAGGCTGGTTGTGCAGCAGGAAGACCCTCAGCTGCTGCTATAAAGTGCCCTTACAGTAACGCGGTTGTTCCTCAACTCCAGAAAGACATCACCAAATGCTATATAAATAAAGATGAGTTGAGTTCAGGAAACGTGCAACAGTTGTCGCTAACATACATTTCACATTATAAGTGCAATCCTTTAAATAAATCAAAGTAGCACAATTATGGTTCTAATGAGGATTTTCTTTCCAGGTGCAACGTTAGGGATGCTTACCAACTGATGCATCAATAATTAGAATCCAATAATTTGATATATAGATGATGAAAGGGCCATTCTGCATAATAGGTACTTTTGGTCATTTTAGTATATTTTCATGCTAATACAATTTTTAATGCATGACTTTTACTTGTAAAAGTATTTTTGGACTGTGGTATTGCTACTCAAGTAAAATGTTGAAATACTTAATGTACATTTGATAAACATGTCTCCGCCGCCCCACCCTGCTGTTGCTGGGGGATCCTGCGTGCTATCATTTCTGCAGGTTTAATTATAATCACTGGTAAAGTGGTTCCATGCTAGAAACTGTGAAGTTCTATTCTCAGAGTGACAGGAGAGAAGAATACGGCACCTACGGTTGAAGCTGGTGTCAGTTTAACAAAGCGGGGTAAAGGTGCACTGTGAGAATGTTTCACTTGTCTAAATTTTAGCTTCGCTTGACATCGACACCGTGGGTGAGAGGCAGTATTGGTGAGGAATGCCCCCCCCCACACACACACACACACACACACTGACAGTAGTAATATATGTTGGTATTACTTACTTGTGAGGACACTGTGACAGCACTACCGTACATTCACTGCACGGACGTTTGCGGTAACCTTAACCATAACCTCTACATGCCTAACCCTAACCCTAACCCTCATTCTTAACCCAATTCTAAACTTATCCCACTCTAACACATTAACACACAAACAGACAGTGGAAAGGGGTGAAACCTGACTGAGAGCCAGTGTTGATTTGCAATGCTGCCAATATCTGACCAGCCCATCTGTCGGTCAATTAAACCGAACACGGTGCAGCCATCCTCTGGCAATAAATAGATCGTGGGAGCCCAAAACAGCTACTGCAACATGGACAACATGGATTAAACAGTGCAAGTTCTTGAAACGAGATCTACATCTGCAAACCTTTAACCCCGTTTCACGTAGAGTCACTGACAACTGCACACACAGGCTTGCAGTGGACCACGCAGGGTCCCAAACAGCAGGAGGCACCTGCTTTGCAGAGTAATTTATTGAGGCCTACCATCTATGATTGGCTTTCTGCTAGATGCCGATAGTGTAACCTGCTCCTACAGTGGACTTCCCGGGAGGCGGGGGTGTGAAAACATTTGCCTGCCAATACAGATCCTGAAGTAATCTCTACTCACGAGAGTCTTGCAGCCCTCAGATTCACTGTTGCTAATGTTTTAAAAGAAAATCTTCTCCCATTCTCAGCTAGCATATTTGCAGAGGTGATGATGTGATGTGCGCATGGTAACGACCACTGACATTTTCTCGAGCTGTCCTTGGTGTTGTGGTCTAATGATCGAGGGGCACAAGACGCTTTTTCCACACAAAATAAAAAAGTGTCGCCGACGTGCAGGATGTAAGCCTCGAGCTTACCAGCCAGACATAACGAGGGCGGCCCGAGTTGCTCACCGAGTTTCAAATGCACAACGTCATGAGCGCGATCACTGTCTCGCTCTCTCTCGTGAATTCATCTGGCGTTCTTTATCTCTTTTTTTAAACCTGTTTTCTTTCCGAGGTGCTGTTTGTCTGTCTGAGGAGAAGCAACCATGCTCCCTGAAATAAATTCAACCCCGCCCCAACACTCCCACTTGTGCGGGCGTGTGCACCGTGAATGCACGAATGTCAGTGGGTCCCACTTCTGAGAAATCTTAATAAATAAAAACTACATCTTCATCTTACATGGCCGCAGCCTGCCAGCTATCTTTCCTCTGAGCACTCAGAGGTGGGGCGTTGGTTCTGTCTCAAGTAGCCCTTCATTCCAGTGTTTATAGGCCTTATATTTGTATTTACACCCACTAGTCTTTATATAGTTTGATATATGATTGGTGAAGTCCTGTGGAGCGGGAGGGGTTCATTGGAGAGAGGAGGAATCCACCTCTCACCGACCGTGAATCCAAATGAACAGCTTCTTAACAGTGGGCCGCAGTGTCTGATGGTTCGTAAACATCACAGCCTCGTTTCAGTTTGGGGAAAAAGGGACACAGACCTTCATGTCATGGGAAGCACAGTCGCTTCGGCCAGCACCCTTCATCCTGAGGAGCTATTAAGGCCTCCTTTTCATTTTCACTAACAAGGGTCAACTCATGCCACAGTGTGAGTCGAACTCTCTCTGGTGAGATCATGTCAAGAGGCTCCTCTGAAGGTTTCGTTAGATTCTCGGGTGCATTTCACATTCTGTTTCAAGTGTGAGTTGGGAGGAAAGCAACCCAGCCCTCTTCAGGACCAACGTGTACCGTGAGTGTAACTTTAGCAAATTAACAAACACGTGAAGTATTACCACCACATTCTCAAACATGGAGTATTTGCACCCTGGGATGAAAATAATAAAAGACCAAGCTCATCATACACACACACTACAGCCCTCAGTACCCCCCCGCCCCACACTTCACCTGGTAGATGAGGACTTTGAAGTTGCGTCTCTTGAGCAGCTCGTTCTCGTTGCTCTCCAGCTTCTTGATCTGGCCCGCCTGCTGCTCCAGGTTGCTGCGCACCGTCTTGACGTTGACACTGACCTTGCGTACCTTCTCCAGCATTTTGTTGACGGTGTTCGCTGTGCCGATGTGGTTCTTGGACAACTTAGCCAGCTCCCCTTGGATGTTTGACACTGACTTCTCCATGGACTCCTGCCGGGCCTCGAGCCCATTCTGGGTCTGCTGGATCTGGTCTACCACCCCGATGATCTTGTCCAGCAGAGACAGGACCATGACCCCGTTCATCTGAGCTTCACTCTTGCCTCCGGAGCCAGATGCCAGCACCAGGTCCACCTCCTCAGCAGGGTCGTCATCATCATCATCCATCGCCGGCTCGGTGGCAGCACTCACCAGAGCTACCTCGTCATCATCATAAGGCACTTCTTTTAGGGCTGCGTGCTCCTTCTTGACACCTGTGTCCGCCATGGCTGTCAACTCCAAATACAAACCGTCTGCACACTCACTTCAGATAAAAGTACACTACTGAAAAATAACCTGCAGGAGCCACGCTGCACAGAACTCAGTCCCTAATCCTGTCTCTTTTCTTTCAGACAACCTTCTGGACTGCTTGTTTGCCTCTTCCTAGTCTACTTAACTTTCTCTTCACCCGCGGTCTCACAGACTGTGTGTCTCTCTGCCTCTGCGTTGGGATGCCAGCCAGCCAAGGGGAGTAGGGCCTCTCACAGCTGAGGCATGTGTGCCCTGACTCAAATGCCTCTGCTCCCTGTGAAACCACCCAGTCAAACTTTTTCCTTCTTACCGGCCCCCGCCTCCCGGCTCTGCTCGGGCTCCACCCCATTCTGTCCCCCACAGGACAGCAGGTCTCCAGACTCCACCTCTTATGGAGACATGTCACACTCCTCTCTAACAGGGAACGGTGAGGGCCACTAGAGATAAGATCCAGCCTCCCATAAACATCCGTTCGGACCAGTGCAATGTGACAATTAAAGTTTGAACTTGTGGTTACTCAGTATGTCAAATCTGTTCGGTTAACTTATTTGAAATTAAATTAGATTATAGTAAGATCTTTTAAACTACTGCACGAAGGGAATGGAAAAAACTAACTAAGGAAATTTTATTCAAAACTTTCAAACCAACATTTAAGTAATGTCTGATAAGTATTTTGCATTGTGCATACTCTTATATTTCCAAATGAAATTGCATATGAGCCAAAAGCTACACAAACATACAATACAAAACATACACATATAAAGCTGCAATCTGAATAACAATTCGTAGTAATATCTGTATTATTCCCACTGAAGAATGTGGAGTTGCCGTCTCTAACTGTGATCACTAGAGAACAACCAACATGATCATTTACTTCAGTTTATTTTGAAAGTATTAACCGGAAGTATTAGTATGATATTATAGCTAATTTGACGCTGGTTTGACAATCACCAAAGCAGATAGCTTGACTCCACACTTTTAAAACTATTAAAACAGCTCGTTTTAATGACGTTATTAGTAATGACCATACTAATAAAGAGCTGTACATGTTTATATTAATACTTTGACGCTGTGAAGTTGACCTGAGTATACTGTATTTAGAATCACGAGTGTTTACTGCCCACTAGTGGTCACTTTTCGGAACTGCAATAAAACATTTAATTCAAAAAAATAGCGCCAATACTCATTAGTACACTTCTGTTAATTAATTATTAAATTAAATCGACCAAATTTAAGCAATCAAAAACCAGCTTTTGTTTTCATTTCTGACATATTTTGTGATTATGTATAAAGACTTTTGTTAATGTATTTATTTGAATACTGCCAACGCTAGCTAGCTAATGTGAATTTTACGGTCAGTGACGAACAAATTTAGATTCACACAGTGACTGAACATCAATAATGAGAACTTATGCGCCAACAGATCATATGAAAACGAAGCTTTGTGTAGAGTCAGTCTGATATTATCACTCTGGAATGCAGTCATTCAGAAACACTACGCCTGATTTGGATCAATAAGCTAATAGCTAGCTTAGCTAAACTACCCGTTTGATTCAATCAGAAACAGACTTGGTCTTGAAAAATATGGTCTTACATCAGACATGGTGATTGTTCCACAAATAGATGTTTCGGAGGAGACACTGGACACTTTTGCTACATTCGTTGTTGTAGTTACGTCGTGTGACCAGTAGAGGGCACTGAACACCTTACAGGTGTCGAGGCAGACATAATAAGCGCTACAATACTTCCGGTTTAGACATACAAAATAAAACGTTCGAATTGGCAGATGTGCAGTAGAGTTTGAGACAAGGGTTCACCCTTTAGTGAAATACAGTTTATAATTTGGGCACTACCACTGCTACTACTATTGGGCTATAAGGTCTGCAAAGGAAAGAGAAGATGTGCTAGGTGTGCTGGGGAACATGAGAATGTGTTGTAACTGTGGAGGTCATCACTGTGTGTTGCTTATTGAGACTGAAGTGTTGAGATGAGAGGTGGGGGTGCAACAAATAAGAGTGAAGGAAAAAGTGTCTCATGCAGAGGCGGTTAAAAAAGTTAAAAAAGGACTGGACAGAAGGAAAAAAAGATTATGGGGGAAATATAACAAAGGTAGCACAACTACAGGCAGTGTAGGCAGTGGGAAGAGGAGTGTACTAATAAAGCTAGTAGTCATAAATTACTACAACTTGTGTGAAAGGCTATAATTTAACAAGCTTGAGGAAAGAGAAGGGCAGAATAGAAAGTGTACTAAACAGTTCAACAAAACCGGGTAAATAGAGGCCAGTTTAGAGAGTGGAGATAGAAAATGGCTGTTTGTTTTTATAAGAACTATTACAGAATCGTAATTACACGACTATCCAGAAGGTGGCGATAATGCAGCGTTACTACCGTCAAACCTCAAAGCAGCAGCAGCAGCGACAGAAGAAGAGGAGGAAGAAGAGCAGGAAGAAGAGCAGGAAGCAGCGGCAGCAGCGGGGGACCAGTCCACAACAAACCGCAGAGGAAACCAACACAGAGGCGGAGAGGAGAGACACAGAAGCCCCACATAAACAGTAAGACCCCTGGGTTGAAAACGAGATTGAGATAATACATGTAATAAAATAAACTTCTTCAGCGTTGTGTTATTAGTGCGGGCTAAGTCAAATATTGAACAACAGGTGCGCTGAATTAGCGTTAGCTGTCTTGTTAGCCCCACACCCTCTTTAAATTGTCTACTGAGCTGGGTTAACTTTTTATTTAAATAAGCTTAATAACAACCAGGAAAGTTAATATTAATCTCACTACAGTTAATATTCGGCGTTGTCGAGTTTGTAATATGAAAGTTACATTTTAACTAACGCTGGCTAATCTGACTAGCACCGGGCAACTAATATTGCTTTGCTAACGTAAAATAATGTTATCGATAGCTTTTTAGCTAAGAGTATGATGGTTTGGATTAGCTATGTAAGTGCATTCATTGATGCGCTTGATTTTGTGCTCGTTTGTTAGCAGCCATTAGCTGTTTGTCCCAAACTTTGACAGGTGAAGCTGCCGTCGTCACGGGACGTCGCCAAGCTAGTTCAATTAGCTGTCTGACGTGCGGATCAGTGGGAGAAATACTAAACGTTGAAGTGTGTAGTTTTCTCAAGTTTTTTTTAATGCAGTTATGCGAGCCTGTTACGCTGCGTTAAGTCAGATAATGTTCACTTTCTGGGAGCGTCGAGATTTACTGCAGCTACGGGTCACATGCCGCCCTGTAATCCACAGATAAGCCCCCTGTGTGAGACGGTGCTGCTTAGTGTAACCAGGGTCTGTGTGTGTGTGTGTGTGTGTGTGTGTGTGTGTGTGTGTGTGTGTGTGTATACACTTTATAAAACACATATTATTATATATTATGTATATATACACATATATTTATATTATCTCTGATGGTGGTAACAGCCAATAGTGTCTGTGATGTCTTTTGTGGTGTTGGTGGACTAATAAATAAATGCTTTAGTTAATCTAAATAAACATTAACTGACACATGATGGGGCCTGTCTCTCTCTGATTGGCGCTACATTAATATTTACAGGTTTTCATTTAACAGTCAACATCTCGGCCCCGTCTGACTTGTTGCCCCAGTGATGGACTTTATAACTGCACTGTTACCATGGATACTGTGTAACTTAGCATTAAATGTAAAATAATATATCACATATGTGTGTTGTAAATATGTACAACTATCAAATAAAGGTTAAATCACTGACAATATTAAATTCTATATCACAAGATTTTGCTTTTAGACAAAGTAAACAATGTATTTAATGTACCTTGCACGTTACATCAGCTGCACGATATTCAACTTTAGTTTTAAATGAGAAACATTACAGAAACCGCAGTCTACCGACACTGACTACTGACCAGTGATTTACATCCACAACAGAACTTATAGCCACTTCAGAATCTCTTTTATTGTAATGGTTCAGAAAACTCTTTCAGTGTAACTACATTCCTGCACTGATCATGAGATCTGCTTTCATGCTGACTTATTTTTTTCTTTTTGTCACATGCCAGCTTCTCACCCTCGTGCTAAACTCACACACGACTGATAAAGGCCTCCCTCATGAGTGGTATTCACACTAGTGTGACATGTTGAATGTAAAACCTCCTCAGATCTTTTGGATTCTGCTGGAAGTTGTGTCAGTTTCACTAAACTGAGAATCAAGTTTGCTAATATTTGAGTGTCACAAATCGAGCAACATCAGTGTTGAGTTTCTGTGTGTTCTGGTTGATTTTAAGGGTGCTGGGAGGGACCTCGCATCCTTCAGCAAGATGGGGGAACTCTTCCGGAGTGAGGAGATGACGCTGGCTCAGCTCTTCCTCCAGTCAGAAGCTGCCTACTGTTGTGTCAGTGAACTGGGGGAGATTGGGATGGTGCAGTTTCGTGACGTAAGTCCACTGTTACGCTGTTGTCCTGAATCATGATTGTGTTGTTATCTGCAGATTCTGCTTTGGTTTGCCAACTGAAACATGCCTTTAAGAACTGCTTCCTGTTGTGTAAAGGCTTATCTGGGTGGGACAAAACACGCTTAAGTCCTCTGGTTATAAAAACGACCACCTCAGTGACGTCGTTAAGAAAGCACATGCCTTCTGCAGCATGTTCATCATGTGCGCACAGCTGACCCCTCATTCCACACGTGAGACGGCTGATTCCTGACTGGCCTTGAGGGACGCTTTGTGCTGGTGTATAGGATGAGCTGTAACAGAGAGTTGGTCTGTGCATCAACACTGGTGTCTTAATCATCTGAGCAAATTATGCTCTGACATACTCCACCAGTTTAAAACAATATGGCATATTTTAAATGATAATGTGGAAAAGAGTTTATTGATAGACTTTTAAAAAGACCTTATTAATGGTCAGTGCTGGACAGACTAAGGGTAAGGCTCAGTTAGGGTAGTTGGTGGACTTGAGCAAATCATTGAATTGATATTGGAGCAGCTTAGTTTGCTGATATAAGAGTGTGAACTGTATTCTGATTTTACAGATGTTACTGATGGACAATTTTTGATCTTTTCAACAGTTTAGGCCACTTATGTTGTCCTTTTGTTTTTTTGGGGTTTTTTTTGCAGCTAAATCCTGATGTGAATGTGTTCCAACGAAAGTTCGTCAACGAAGTGCGACGATGTGAGGAGATGGATCGCAAACTGAGTAAGTGAGCTGCCTCCGCCTCCACAGGAGCGCTGGGTGGAAGCTGACAACGCTGCCATTCAGTCTCCTGAAACACGACACCTTTTTTAATGCAATTTTCAGCCTTTTCAAGGGCCCTACAAAGAGAGGAGGGGCCCTAAGCTTGGCGCCCGCTGTGCTTATGAGGAGGTGTGGTTCCCTATGGAGCGTGAAACGGCTACACGTACACGTGTACCTCTCTTTTTACCTAGTCACTTCTATCTTGCAGGATTTGTGGAAAAAGAAATAAAGAAGGCCAACATCCCAATAGTTGACACAGGAGAAAACCCCGAAGTCCCGTTCCCACGGGACATGATCGACCTGGAGGTGACTGCTTTCTCTCTGTCTTGAAGATAAACAGCGATCTCTTCTCGCCTGCTGACCTCCCTTTATGTCTCCCTGCAGGCCACGTTCGAGAAGCTTGAGAATGAGCTGAAGGAAATAAACACCAACCAAGAAGCTCTAAAGAAGAACTTCCTGGAACTTACTGAGCTCAAGCACATCCTGCGCCGCACACAGCAGTTTTTTGATGAGGTCAGCTCAACTCTGCAAAACAATGTGCTGAGGTTTTCTTTTCGTGGTGGCCTGAAAGAAAAGTGCCTTTTTTTTTTTTTACTTTTACAATTGTTTATCGCCTTGGTTGCAACATCTAAAACCACTAAATGCAGCTTGAGAAACCAGTGAACTATTTTATATGTATTGATTGTTAGCCTAAAAAAATAAATATTCACTGTGGCAGTAAGCAAGAAAAACGCAGCCATTTCTGGTTTGCACTGGTGGAGTACAGATTCTGCTGATAAGCCGTCTGCACTGATCTCACACACGCACACACAAAGGAGCACTTATTGCTGCTTGATTTGGCGAAAGGTGTTTCACTCGTGATTGTTTATGGTTGCTCATGTGGCCGTGGCTATTCACATTTGTTAATATCCTGTAATTACACAGCTGTATAAAACTTTGCATATATTTAACTCTGTGTACACGGAGCGAAGAGTTGCCTTTGTCCATCATCCATCTCTCTTTATTGCCTTCACAAGCAAAACTGGGTTGAATTACAATGTTATGTCATCTTTTATGAGTTGTTATGAGCTTTTAATAGAGGTAAATCATTTAGCCGAACACGTAGCTGTTCAGCCATTAACTAACTCTTGTGTTTTTCTCTCCTGTAAATAAAATGTCTGAGAAGTGTTTATATATGTGATAATGCAGTTCCAGTAATGGTTATGTGTAGCTGATGATTTAACTGACTCTCTTGCAGATGGAGGATCCCAGTTTACTGGAGGAATCATCCGCCCCGCTGGACATTAATGAGGCTAACCGAGGGACGGCCCTCAGACTGGGGTCAGTGTGTGTGTGTGTGTGGGGGGGGGGGGGGGGCTTTTATCAGAGATTTCCACCCTGTGCTCCCCTGCCTGCTGTGTCTGAAACCAGAGTGATACGACTAGCTGATTACCTCCCACACACCCGCTCAGGCTGCCCAGCTCAGTCAGGCAGCAAAGGTCACTGAAAGCAGAAATCTACTTTTCAGTCAATGTTGTCATCGCGATCAGCTTTTCCTTAAGAAGGAACCAAAGAATAGACGCCCAACTTGTCCTATAACTGTGTTCAACTGTGAAGCAGAAGCCATTTATTCATTCATTCATCTCAAATTTAAGGTGCATAGAATTGACACGAGGCCATGTAACCAGCAACCAAGGTGACAGAATCGTTCCATCTGTTGTAGGTTTGTGGCTGGAGTCATTGGCAGGGAACGTATTCCCACATTTGAGAGGATGCTGTGGAGAGTTTGCAGAGGAAACGTGTTCCTGAGGCAGGCAGACATCGAAGATCCGCTGGAGGACCCGACTACGGTCAGCACTGTTTAATAACCAAAAGTCACGTTAGTAGTTTTGAAGAAGTAATTCTGGACTGGTTTCCTGTGAAGGTGTTCAGACATAGTTCCTCTGTTCTACCAAAGTCTTAACTGTGTGATGTCTCCACAGGGCGACCAGGTCCACAAGTCTGTCTTCATCATCTTTTTCCAGGGAGACCAGCTGAAGAATAGAGTCAAGAAGATCTGTGAGGGGTAAGTGACCGGCCCACAGTTGTCTACTTGTTCTTCTTGGCCAACAAACCCTGATCTGCGAGTCTTCGTCTGTCTTCAGGTTCAGAGCGACCTTGTACCCGTGTCCAGAAACACCCCAGGAGAGGAAGGAGATGCTAGCAGGGGTGAACGCACGCATTGAGGACCTGCAAATGGTAAATACAGCAGCAGGGAAAACACCCACGCAACGGTGACTCACTGACTTCCACAAAAACTCACTTGAACGAGCTCGTTCTCTCTTTGTGTTTCTGCCTGGTCAGGATGAGATTCTTCATTAACCGCAACGTGTCGGTAGAGGAAGTTCACAAGGTGGTTAAAAGACAGTAACACGTCTGCTCTTTACAGATCATTCTCGGCCTCCTGCCTCGCCAGATGCTTTATAAGCAAAAATGTCATTTGATTTAAGTTACACAAATGACAACTGGTAAAAACCGAGCTGTTTGTTTCACCAGCCGCTGATATAAATCATAGCTGGACAGAGTGAGATGAAGACTTAAAGGATGTCAGAGGAGGCGGCTGGTTCACGATGTGCTGTACATTTGCCAGCGAGGTGATAAATCTGCTTCCTTCCTCGGTTTTAAAAACTGTTACGCACTGGCTTTGGAAATCATCACATCCTCAGTGACACTGAATGTTGTCATTTCAATGCATATGGTGGTGAAGTGTGACTAAAGCGGATGAACTCGAAGTCTGACGCACACGTGCACACGAGACCAGCAGCAGTAACTGCCCGGCTCTCATTTGACCTGCAGTCTTCTCTTGTTAAACGCCCCAGTTTGTGCCACCCTGCTCTTTTACTTCGGGGAATAACGCCTCGGTTGTTAGTTGCTGATCTAATTGCTGATCATACACACTGCCTGTTGGAGGAGCTGTCCATACAAACTACCTTTTGCCTGCAGTGTTGAATTCCTCCCCGGCGACTCGTTGTTTAGTGCAGGAGTCCCAGGGTATCCTCTTCCCTTCAGCTTTGTGTCTTTGTCAAATGACGCTACGGCCACCGATTTGGGTGTTTTTTCATTTTTTTTTTTATATATGTCGTGTCACAGATTCTCTTGCAGCGCAGAGATCTGTTGTACTCGCTGCAGCTGCGATCCAGTCTGTTAGAAGTTAACCCCCCCCCCCCCAGTCGATGCATGTGTAATGCTTGTCGCTCCGTGGACATGAGCGCTGAAGACATGTATGAGGAAGAATGTCACGCTGTTTGGACATCAGCTATGTGTGTGTGATTTTAAGCTTCTCTGCAGCAGGCGAGACCGTTGACAGACAGCACAGAGCTTAAATATCCTGCTGCGTGCTGATCACTCTGCAGCAGCATACCTGGGAATGTCCTTCGTCTCTTTTGGAAAACCTAACGGATTGGAGCTGACTAACTGCAGTAAATGCAAACCCTTTGATTTGAACATGCTGGTTTCTTTAGAACCCTCTTCAATGGCATTTTGGTTAACAACTGGGAATTGTAACAAGGAGTTTGTCATTTCTGATTAAGAGTAAAGTGACCTAACCGTCCTCAGATCAGCTTGTAGTTTGCAGAAAAGCACAAATCAATCTTCCCACAGTTGTCGATATGTAGCAGAGATTTAAAAAAATGAATTTAACCAGAAATGGCAGATTACACAGAATACGCCACAGAATCAGAATTCAAGATCATGAATCACACTTTTTATACAGTCAGTTTTCATTCTGACCACGACCATCATCGTCTGCCCCCAAAGGTGCTGAACCAGACCGAGGATCACAGGCAGAGGGTCCTGCAGGCTGCAGCCAAGACGGTCAGAGTGTGGTTCATCAAGGTGAGGAAGATGAAGGCCATCTACCACACCCTCAACCTCTGCAACATCGACGTCACCCAGAAGTGTCTGATCGCCGAGGTGTGGTGTCCCGTCTCGGACATGGACTCCATCCAGTTTGCCCTGCGCAGGGGGACGGTGAGTAACTGAGCACCAGGCAGTTTATGTTTAAGGACAATATCCACCGACGAGCAGGTTCGTTTCATAGTTCATGGCCTCAGTCACACAAGGCCTTTCATTCCCAGAAAGTAGACTCTGGTTAAGGTTCACAGGGTCATTATGTAGCAGAACCAGTTTGAAACCAACAAGTCTAAACTACGTCTGTGCAAACAGGGTGTATTCAACTGTAATCCAACTGTTCTTTGTACTCAAACTCACCCATCGCCCACTGGAGGAGCTTATGAGTGCAAACAAGTCAACAGAGTTACAAAATTATAGAAAGGTTGTGGGGTGAAAGTTGGAAACAGACCTCGTCCTCATCTCTGCTGGAGGCTAGTGACTTAAGGCGACATTAGCCACCGCTAGTATAACACACCCGATTCGAGTTGAGTTGCATTGTGGGCAATAAAGGTGCCAGAACTTGTCAAGGAAGAAGGTGGCGTGGAATATGGAAAACAAGTAGCTTTTGACCATGTTGTTGGTCCGTCGTAAGTCTGACAGACTTACAGGAGTGCAGTGGTAAACGGGTGGAATCCTCTTAACTGGATATTTCGTTGTTGTTTTGTACTTGGCCCTGTAAGACATGGCGCCGTCTCTCAGCGGTCTGTATTCTGCAAGCTTGAAACACGAGGCCACGGTGTACTGTATCAGGATCCTATCTGTACCACTTCCTGCAGCTTTCTACAGAGTTGTCCTCGAGGGCTGTGTGAACGGCAGCATGCCTCTCATCCGTGTACCATTTAGCTTGAAGATTTCTAATCCACATCTGAACTGTTCCAGTGAAAGCAAACCAACGTGTGTCATAATGTCCTGTTTAATCTGTGGCCTCAGGAGAAGAGCGGCTCCACCGTGCCTTCCATCCTCAACAGAATGCAGACCAAGCAGACCCCGCCCACTTACAACAAGACCAACAAGTTCACCTCGGGCTTCCAGAACATCGTGGACGCCTATGGAATTGGCAGCTACCGTGAGATAAACCCAGGTAAGCATGTGTCGCACCTTTGTCTCTGGACTGGACACTGAGAGGCTCGCTCTGCCTCATCACCCATTATCTTCTTGTTGGGACAAGCTGTGAACGCTGACACGTTTCACCCGCATGTTGTTTCACCTGCCGCACCACCCTCCCCTCATGTGACGCCTGCCTGCTTACCTCCTTGTCTCCAGCGCCATACACCATCATCACCTTCCCCTTCCTATTTGCGGTTATGTTTGGTGACCTGGGCCACGGGGTACTCATGACCTGTGCCGCCCTGTACCTTGTGTTGAGAGAGAGCAGGCTGATGGCCCAGAAGAACGATAATGAGGTATGGGACCCCATCACAGCCATCTCATCTGCCCTACACCGTCCTTACTTGTGATGCACCACCCCCAGAGCCGCACAGGGCGTGGTGCGTCTACGGATTTATGATCGTAGTTGCAGCGACGCGGCTTTCCTCGCTTGATTTTAACGTCTCTCTAATTGATTGTTTTGTGGCAGATGTTCAGCATGGTGTTTGCAGGGCGCTACATCATCCTGCTAATGGGAATCTTCTCCATCTACACCGGGATCATTTACAACGACTGCTTCTCCAAGTCCCTCAACGTGTTCGGCTCGGGCTGGAGCGTCAGGCCCATGTTTGACCCTCGACTAGGAGGCAACTGGACGTAAGTGTCATTGCTAATCACTGACTGAGGCTTCGACCCAGTGGCTGCTGCAGGCTGACGGGTGTTCTCCTCCTGTTCAGGACCAGCACACTGGAAGGCAATAAAGTTCTGCAGTTGGACCCAGCGGTTGATGGAGTTTTCAAAGGGCCGTACCCCATCGGCATCGACCCGGTGAATATTCTTCTTTTGAATCTATATTCTCTTTTTTCTGCTAGAAACAAACTAGCTCAGTTGTTTCAGTTTAAAAATAAATCATTAATAATGGCTTGTTGCTGAAATCTAACAATGGTTGTGCTAACATAAATGTGCTTATATAACAAGGTTAATTGTAATTGAATATCATTACAGGATAAAGCCCACTCATAATGAAAAGATAGTGAACATTAATTGTTAAAGAATAAATCTGTGATTAGGTTTGTAACGATGCACAGAAACGGAGTGAATGGTTCCCAAACAACAGATGTGAAGGACGTGCACGGGATGTGTAGTGTGGCTGATACGCACCGCAATCAGCCGCTAGCGCTGCTAACGGTGTACGGCTGAAAGTGGAACTCACGCACGTGAACTTTGGTTCCGCATTATGTGCATCAATCTACGTAGCGTGCAGCCCGCGTGCGCCGGCCCGCGACCCCCTATATCGTGACGGTTAGGAACGAGGGCACAAAGCCCTAATTGTGATGCTTGATTTTTGTCAGTATTAACACTCATACCGTCTCTGACAATTTTGTCTCTCAGATATGGAACATTGCCACCAACAAGCTCACATTCCTGAATTCGTTCAAGATGAAGATGTCCATCGTCCTGGGAGTCATCCACATGCTGTTCGGAGTTTCTCTCAGTCTCTTCAACCACATGTGAGATTCTCAAACGCCATTTGTTTGTGGTTGTGCTTCTTGCCCTTTGAATTCATGAAAGATTGAGTGACTGTTGGTTCTCTGCAGGTATTTCCAGAAGCCACTGAATATCTACCTAGGATTCATCCCGGAGATCGTCTTCATGTCCAGTCTGTTTGGTTACCTGGCCATTCTGATCTTCTATAAGTGGCTCGCATACGACGCGCTGACCTCCAGGGAGGCTCCCAGTCTCCTCATCGCCTTTATTAACATGTGTTTGTTCAGCTACAACGACCCCAGCAGCACAGCTCTTTACAGAGGACAGGTCCCATACTCTTATTTACCTACATCCATCCTTTTGTCCTGTATAACCACAACAAGTTAGTTTTCCTTCTTTACTGTTTGTCTTTCTCTCTCCCCCCCTGAACATGCAGATGGGCCTACAGTCACTGTTGGTGGTAATCGCCTTGGCTTGTGTTCCCTGCATGTTAATAGTGAAAACTCTAGTTCTGCGGAAAGAGCATTTGTGGCGGAAAAACCTGGTAAGTAACGCAAACCTTCAAGCGGTATCACTCGAAACACATCGTACCTCAATTACAAACACCAAGTGATTCATTTGTGACGTTTTTTCCGCCTCTTCTACGTCAGGGAACAGAGAACTTTGGAGGGATCAGGGTGGGCAACGGGCCCACTGAGGATGAGGCTGAAATCATCCAGCACGACCAGCTCTCGCAGCACTCCGAGGAGGAGCCTGAGGTAAAAGAGACGCGTCCTCGTCGCTAACCGCCTTTTCCCTTCTCTCGCTCACAAAGCTGGAGTAGCG
Source organism: Nannoperca australis (assembly GCA_036023655.1). Taxonomy (NCBI): domain Eukaryota; kingdom Metazoa; phylum Chordata; class Actinopteri; order Centrarchiformes; family Percichthyidae; genus Nannoperca; species Nannoperca australis. Next base: position 3,322 of record JAVQJD010010147.1, on the reverse strand, counting down.
GCTGGCCAGCAGCGAGGGAACGCGGGTTATAAGATCTCCTCGCACCTTTTCAATAATTCAGTCACTCGGCCACAGTTGGAAGCAGAAACCGATGCCTCATGTTTCCACTTCCACTGTGGCCACACAAACATGAATTGTGGATGAAGGTCCAGTTTGGCAAAATGTTCAACAAGCTCCACACTGCCACCCTTAGATTAGAGTAAATGCTATTGAAAGATTTAATGAATAAGTATTTACTTCAATTTATGGAATTGTTGGGTTTTTTGTCCTGCTTTGTGAGCAGTTGCTTGCAAATATCAAGAATATCCAGGCTGATTTAACTTTGTTGTGCATCCTAAAGTGTTTTAACGCTACCAGGAAACTAAATAGTGATTTGTTTTATGTGGACCTCCTTTAAATAATTCCACCTAATTGAATTCTAAAACGCCCCGACTGCACATGTGAGCAGAGTATTGTGATCCTGTAATGTTGGGTGTGTAACTGATTTCTCCCGTTACTTTTCTGTTCACTGATGTCTGTCTGTGTGTGTGTGTTGTTAATAACCAAGCGCTGCCTTTTGTCACCTGCTGTCAAGGCCCGGGAGCAGGAAGAGGTAGGACAGGAGCTCATGCTGCACCTCCACCCTGCGACCTATCCCCTCCTGTCAAAGTGCATGTCTCGCAATTCAGTCTCTCTGCCCCTGTTGTCTGTATGTGCTGTCAACCATCGCCTTCTGCTCTTAGCTGTCTGTCTGCCTGTCTGTGTGTGTATGTCTGCCTGCCTGCCTGTCTGTCTGCCTGCCTGTCTGTGTTAGTTGCTATGTGGTCGGTGTGTTCCAGGAGTCGCTTGTTGGAACGTGTTGCAGGGATTCCTCCTGAAGGCCGGTGCTTTCTTACAGTCACGGTGATGTGCACGAGGCGGATTCTTGGGATTCACAGGGTTCTGAGACGACGACGCCTCAGCTAATTTTGGGGGGCTTTGGTGATCTACGGTGGGGGGGGGGGTGGGACTGCTTTCCTATCACTTTCCTGAATGATCCTTCACACACAATGATCCAGACTCCCTCCCTGTGTGGACCTCAGGACATACAGATGCTGTCTGAGAGACTCACGCGGTTACGTTCTGATGTTTTAACTCTGTCCCACAGTTTAACTTTGCGGATGTGGCCGTGCACCAGGCGATCCACACCATAGAGTACTGCTTGGGCTGTATCTCCAACACTGCCTCCTATCTGAGGCTTTGGGCCCTCAGTCTGGCTCACGCACGTAAGTCACACTGTTCCTTCCCTTTTATCCTCAAGGTTTAAATATAAATGACGTTTACGCTCAAATGAAATGCCTGCGAGTCTCAAGTTCATCACAGCACTGAAATCTGTGCGCTCTCTTTGTCCAACGCACAGAGTTGTCAGAGGTGCTGTGGTCCATGGTGATCCACATCGGCCTTTCGTCCAGCAGCCCCGGAGGCTTCTTCCTTCTGGTCATAGTCTTTTTCTTCTTTGCTGTTCTCACAGTAGCTATTCTTCTCATTATGGAGGGCCTGTCTGCCTTCTTGCATGCACTGCGACTGCACTGGTAAGTTGAGCAATTGTGTCGTTGATACGACTGCAGTGTGTTGCGACACATCAGTTTAATATTGACATATCTTACTGAATGTATTCACGTCATCTGCTGTTTTAAATCAGCCCTGAACCTTGCAAAGCCAATGCTCCTATAGAAGCAACCTGTTGGGACTCATCTATGTCATTAAATGTATATTAAAGAAAGACACTAATCCGTCCCCGTCCCGTTCCCTCACTGATCCGGGAGAGAGGGCTGTAGCTGAGTTTCACTTTTTAATATTAACTTTGATCTCGACTTTCATCTGTGGAACCTAAATGTTCAGTTTTTAATTCTTTGAAATGGCCGTTGACCATTTTTGAGGCGGCGGTTGCTCTCGGCGTATGAATTGCATCATAAAGAAAAGGTGCTCGTGTTGACTGTAAACCACAGACCTACAGCTCCACCTGCTGGCTGCTTTTCACTTCCCCGGCTCTCAGAGGTCCGTGCACAGAAACAGATACGCAGATGAACATGATTTTACACAACGGGTCCATTTCAACCCATTTCTCTCAACTTCAGGAGCCTCGACCAGCTTTTTGCATTAAAAGCAAAAGTGTGTAGTTGAAGGCATCGCAGTTGGTACGAGTGTTGATGACAACCATTTACTTGGAAAAAGCCAAAAGCAATAAAAGTCAAACATGGGTCAGTCGAACACAGGCTCTGATGTAAAAATGGTATCAGAGGGAGGAATTAGTTTTAATATGAACCAACATGATATTGATACTGCTGACCATCACTTAAAACACCAGGTTGAGAGGATCCAAACGAAATGTTATCTCGTTTACACTTGAAACTACATAAGAAAAGATTTACAGTACCAGGGTGTGGCCGGTGTCTGCCAGTCCAGCAGGGTTTGTGCCAATTAGAAGTTAACAAATTGTGGTTTCCCATCCCCGGCTCTGTTTCCTGGCCCGAGGCCCGGAACACGTCTGGTCGCAGTCGCTGTTGTGCTTTTCCATTTGTGTGCGGTGTGCAGAGCAGTCTGCGACTCCCTGCTATGACCGGGATGAGCCGCTGTCGGCCCCTCATTAATGTCTCTTTGTCTGGCTTTGCTGAATGTCACCCTGGTTTTATAATCCTCTGGCACATTTACTGTGTGTGTGTGTGTGTGTGTGTGTGTGTGTGTGTGTGTGTGTGTGTGTGTGTGTGTGTGTGTGTGTGTGTGTCAGCCGCTCTTCTCTATAATTACACAGGAATGCTGGGTGACTCAGCTTTCACTAAGTAGCCTTCTGGGACACTCGGGTGCACATTTGTACGCAGGGAAGCTGAGATGAAACGCCAGTCATAATATTTGATTTCTAATTGCATCAGGGCAGCGTGTGACGAGTGAATGTCAAGTTGAGGTGGACAAACATTGCGTTGGCCTCTCCACCTTTAGGTGCTCATCTGTCATTTACTTGAGATACCCCTCGAAAGATGTTAAAAAAAGAACATAAGTATATCTACGGGATTAAAAACTAATGTGGCCTGTGAATTTTAGTTTCGCTACAGATAAGATCTGTCTATACGTTCCAGTCTACATATGTTTAAATTCTATTCCCGAGCAGGCCGTAGTAATAGTTTTAAAAAGATGATCCCCTTCTCGTCTGCGTAGGAAATCAGATATTTGTGGCTCCTCGGTTAAAAGGTCATCCAGCCGTCACTTAGCATTCACCTTTTTAAAGATAGAACCTGATCATCTGCCACAACGGGAAGAGGCTTAGGTGTCTGGCCCCAGGACCGGGTCCAGGAGCAGGGACGTAGAA
>JAVQJD010010133.1:0-14976 GCA_036023655.1 Nannoperca australis | reverse complement strand
ATATATTAAAATCTCACACTCTCACACACACACACACACACACACACACACACACACACACACACACACACACACACACACACACACACACACACACACACACACACACATCTGACACTTTTCCTTTCACATCTCAGTTCCCCTGAACAATATTTTCAAGCCATGCTTACTGGCTCCCAGCCTCCATTAATTCTATATGGGGTAGAAAGGAGGATGACATCTTTAAGGACTCTGATACCAGACGACAAAGCAAGTTTCTACGAGGCAAGAAAACACTAGTACTGAGAACGTGTTCTGGAACAGGACACTCACTTTTACCGAGTGCTCACTCTGCAGAGGTTGAAGTGGGATGTTTGGAATGAGAGAGGTTAGTGGAAAACTCAAAAACAAAATGGACAAATAACACACTTTTCCCTTTCCTTTTGTCATTCACTCTACCTCAGACACACACATTCTCTCTCTCTCTCTCTCTCACACTCTCTCACACACACACACACACACACACACTCCTGTGTTTGACAACCAGGATCCCTTTACACATCCTTGATGAAAAATAATGTCATTTAAATTTAAGAGCACTTTGAGGCCTTTAAAGACAACATTGCTCCCTGAGTCCTTTCAGTTGGAACTAGAACTAAATGGAGAGGCTTTTAGATGATGGGTGCATTAACCAACACGGTAGCTTTCCATTATCAGTCTCACAGAGCCATTATCAACCAACCAACAACATAAACCCTCACAAGAAACATTTTGCCATTCTGGAGCCAAATATTTTACTTACATTATTCAACTTTAATCCCCTTTTGCTTACAACTGAGAGCACAATGTGGCTGTGCCCACACAGCTGCTAACTTGTGCAGTTAAATAAAAACACAACTGTTTCAAAACATGAATTTTTTGAAACACACACACACACACACACACACACACACACACACACACACTTTACACAATTCAACCCCCACTGCAGACAGACACACACAAAATCACCTCCCCTGTCTATCACATCAACCTGACTCTTTTTCTCCCTGCTCCTTTTCCATATCCCTCTGCCTGACACTAATCCAGGACTGAAAATCCCCTTCAAAAGCACAGTTTGCAGATTGTGTTTTACAGGCAGGCTTTGTTATTGTGTCATTACATATAAACAGTCTCTGCCTCCATCTCTCTTTCCTTCCCTCTCTCCTGCCACCCCTCCCTCCCTCTCTCCTCTGCAGTGGGAGCAGAGCCACTGATTAAATCTCTGAGACAAAAGCTGCTATCCTCTGAATATCAAGTATCAGCCTTTCGCCAGGAGCAACACTGACAAGAGAGAGGGAGAGTGGGAGAGGGAGAGCGAGAGGCGAGGATGACAAGAAAACCTGCTGCAGTCCACGGGGAGGAGGCTGGTGTGCCATCGGACTTGGGCAGCCATGGCTGCCATTGCTGCAGTGAAAAGACGGTGGGTTGTGTAATTATGAGGAAGGTCAAAGGTCACTTGGATGGCCTCTTATGCAAGGTGACAAGATGTGGGTTAAAGAGGCAAATAATCAACCCAAACAGCAAATAAAGGAATGTCATATGTTAGTTACACAAATTCATTTCTGGCTGAGTGAAGATGAAGTGTTTTATTGTAATCTTAACCAAAACTGGTTTTCTCTCTGCCACATTTTGTTGCATGAATGGCTGTCACACTCTGTGCTCCTTCACTTCAGCTGTCACCCTTTAAATGTCAGGTTAGGGTGAAAAAAAAGGGAGAAAGGGATTCTTTCACAAGATAAAAAAAGTGATTTTTCCGTGGTTGCTCCTGGCAAAAAATGTAAGAATCATCAGAAGTGTGAAGAAAATGGAGAGGAGCTGTGGCCCTTCATAATTATCATAATGCACATGAAAACAAAAGGCTCGTGTCTCAGAGGACGAGCAAGCTTATGTGGTGTCAGCTGGTAAGTGAAGCGAATCATTCTCTACCTTTTCAGAGGAAAAAGAAACAGAAAGAGAGAAAAAGAGGTAGAAACATTGAGGGGGGAAATGATAAGCAAGACAATACACTCTGATTGTGTTGTGGTAAAAAAATAAAAAAAGACAGAAGAAAGGAAAAGAGTGGAGAAGATGAAGGACAGCCTGTAAACCATTCCTGTCGTTTCTCAATATCTGCACTTAATGTCTCGCCTTGTCAAAACGTGATGATGTGAACAGAATTGATTTCCCCCCTAACAAACAACAAAAAAGCAATCCCTCCTTTGCAGAGGTGTAAAGCAGAGCTACCCTCCCCCTCATCTCCTCTCATCTCTCACAATCTCTCAAAGGGCCTCTTTCTGGGATGAGAGATGGAGAGAGAAAGGACAGCGAGGGGAAAAAACGACTCCGAGGCAAGTCCATCTTCCTCCGACAACTACAAACTGATCACTTAGAGCAATTAAATCTAATAACAATAATAAGATTGAGCTCAGCAATGTACCACCAAATGCACAGCCACAACAATGATTGCAACAATAATGGAGCGCCAAGGTATTTAAGGATCCAATCCTGACTTAATTATGAGAAATTAAAATGGATTTAGCATCAGAATTAGCTTGATTTTATAGGTAATTAACGACACACCACAGTGACAATATAAGGCGAGCGTTATAATCTCCGTGAACGGCTAAATCAATTTGACTTGAACAACCAATCAACACTGTGCGTTGCAACCAGAAACAGCAGGTCTCGCTGATGCAAGGAGAGGGAGAATTTATGCTAATGGATGAACTATGATTTATAAGATGTGTTCCAGTGGTGGATTCAGAGTCACGTCCACAAATACTCCACAGCACCCAGCTGTCAACGCATGCGGCTAATAGTGGCTGGATGCAACGGCCCTTCAGGAGATAGTGTAGCTATAAACAGCTCTGCGGTTTTATGATTGCATGTGGCCTTCATATAGGAGCCTTCACATGGCAGGATCATCTGAAAGGAGGGCAGAACTGTATAAAGCAGAGATAGAGTACGTGCATTTGCTGCTGGTGTAATGGCCTGTGCGGCTTGGTATGTGGCCTTACATCCTGCATCGGTTTTGTGGTATTGTATGTCTCTGTTGCGTGTATGTAAGGGTGCTTAGTTACGTGTGTAGCGGTTTACAAAAGACTGCCAATATATGTGCCTATAGAAGTGTGTGTGTGTGTGCATGTGTGTAAGTGTGTGTGTGTGTCTGTGTCACAGCCTCAAACTATTCAACCCCGTGTGTGTCTCACTCCTGCCCCTTTCCTCCTCGCCACTTCAACACACACACACACACACACACACACAAAAAATACACACGTACACACAGTAACAGATGGCTGATACTAACTGAGATAATCCGCCAACAGAGTCATCAGCATGGATCAGTGGTAATCAGAGTGTGGACACAATGTCTCTTCTCCAGCCGTAATGGAAGGAGCGCCTGGCGCAAGAGAAGGGAAATGCATTATTCCCCATGATGCCCTGACCCCATTCAAAGACACACGGTGGCTCCCAGCTCTCTTCCTTTTTTTCTCTTACCGCAGTCGACAAAGACTGTATCATCGCTGCTTCCGCAACATTCCCTCTCTCCTCTGGATCTCTTACTCCCTTTTATTGTGAGCCGCATCTGTGTCAAACCCGGACCTCTATTTAGTTGTGTCCTGCTCCAAGCAGCTAACAAGAGAAATGTCAACATAGCAAGTGTGTCATGATGAAGGTTGCTGGGAAAGAAGAGGATCGAATAAGTAATCAACCATTAGCACTTCTCGTTTATTCAGTGCATGGGAATCATTGCTTTATTTTTACACTTTGTTTCTTTCAGTGTTGCTCCAAACAAACATATTGACTTGTTTTTATATTACCATTTCCAGTAAATAATGAGGTTCTTTCTGAGAATTGATAATACTTGTCTAGCAGCCACAAGCTCCTCTGGTTACCAGGTGATAAACCATCAGTCAGTTCTCATGAATCACTCATTACTGAAAGGAACTGCGCACACACACACACACACACACACAAAGAAGGTACTTTCTGTTGCAGTTGTGAAAGTGAGAATATTGACTCTGAATCATTAGGAACACCTTTTATTTCTGACCTTGTGAAACTGTTGCTCTCGCTCACTGTTTGAACTTCCCATCTCTCCTTGTGTTTGTATGTTCGTGTGGGTGTGTGTTTTTTTTAGGCACGACTTGTGCATATGGATGTGGATGTTTGTACTTTGCATGCTTGTTGGCAATGAACACTAACTGAGCGAGATCATCTTGCTTATAGCAGAGTGCACGCACAAGCTTTCTTGACCCCTTTTCTCCTCCCTTCATCCCTCCACTCCCTGCACGCACACTGTCAGCCAGGAAATGACATAACCAGGCGTCTTGGCAAAAATTAAGTGACAACCTTTGTCCAGAGTCAAACATCAACTCAGAGAACATTTAAAGAGACAGCATGTACTTTGTTATATCATGACACACCACTGGTTGCAGAATCTGAAAGCCCATTACAGAAACTTTATGATTTATTCAAGGTTCTGCTGATTGATCATTTGTTTTATAAAATGTCCAAAACTTCACAATTTGTTATATACACAGTATGTCATTTCTGCTGGGAGTTTCCCAATCTCAATCAAAACAATAATAAATGTTTTAGTTTGATGAAGTCATGAAGTAGTGTGGGATCATGGGAGTAGTTGTCTTTATTGTTAAACAGCCACCACTGCCGATTAAAAATGTATCTGATGTTACTGTTAGTTTTATTAACGTTAAGTATAGTTGCTTGTGTATAATCATTTTATTCTTTCACTCTTTGACGAATCATCTGGCATTTCCCACCAATACCTTGAATAAAGTTACTGATTTGTCTGGGTTTGAACATTATTGGAAACATTTGGGATAATGTACATACACATTTTTTGACATTTTAATGCAGAAATGTCATACCGAAGTGATTCTTCTCCATCCGAAACTCAAAGATATTCATTCAGATATTTATTATCACATAAGAGAATTGAGAAGCAGGAACCAGGAAATGTTCGTTTTTAAATTGAAAATGAGTTTATTAATCGGCTCTCATTCCAGCTCTATTTTGGTGGTGGTATAATGGCCTGTGCTGCCTGTGTTATATCACTGTAGCACTCCATGTAACTTTGGGAAAATACCGTAATGAAGTAAATTCATGAAATAAAAAATCTATTACTGAGTCACTGAATCAAGACATTAGATATGATATTTGCAGAACTGCTAAGTGCTTTGAAAACTGACAATGGACTGAGCCAAGGCCTGAAAGGAGTACAAAGAGACAGCATGCCCCAGTGTGGCCTGTCTAGGTGACAACAACTAGAGTGACTTAGACCCCTCCCTCGGCTCTGCTCCTGCCCAGTGACAGATGGCAGAGCAGGGCATGTAGGGGATGGGCACCATCTCTCACCCTGCCTAAGCTAGCCTTGGCAGTGGTGCTGGCCACAGGTCTTATTACAGCCACACCACTGCCTGCCTGCCTCCGTGTAACACTGGAGCTTACCACGCTAGAGCTGCTTACTGCCTGCCAGGGCAAAAAGGTAATGATACGTTCCTGTGCGTTGCAAATGGTAGAGCGTGGCATTAGCATTGAAGAGTTTCCAGCTTCAGTATTCACTGGGCCCTGTCGTAAAACACACTCACGCCCGCGTATCCATGTCGCTGTAACAGGCTTTAGATAAAATATAAAACCAAATGGCATGCCACACGCATTCTGTATATTTTTGAAATGACAAGAAATCAGCTCTTGCCAAATGGCTTTATTTGCCATTTCAAGCATACTGTAGATGCCAAAGGCTGGAATCAACACCCCTACTCACCAGCCGTCTCTGCTGGGTTCCCAGTGACAATAATGTGATTTTGGGACATGGTGATGACTCGGTGGAGAGGAATAGGATAGGCTTGTCAGTTGTGTTTGATGTCAAACCTATGTGTGACAGAATAGTGTTACTCAGCTCAACCAGACATAGCACTACTCCCATTTCCTGGCCATAAATAGAAGAGAATGAGCTGGTTAGGGAGTGTGTGTCTGTGTGTATGCGTTTGAGAAAGAGTATCTGTGTGTGCACACAAGCACACCCATATTCACCATTCTAAGTATCATAAAGTAAGCTCAATACAAAAAATTCCCATCTCTTATGCTCATTCGCATCTGCATCCAGCCAAAGCTAATTATTCTCCCCATGGTAACCTAGCAGGGTCTTCACATCAAAAAACCAGAAGTGTGCATCAGGCAATCATCCCTGATGAATCTGCCCTTCTCCCTCTGCTAGCCACTCACACTCATCTGCCAGTCTCACTGCTCATTACGTTTTTTCTGCAGACTGAACCGGATCTGCTCGCCACTGGCTGCACGTGTCTACAAGAGTCCATAATGACTTTGGAGCAGTTTGGAAGCACAGAATAACACCATCTTGATGCTTGAGAAAATTACACATACATTCACGCACATGTACACCCCCACCCACGCACGCACGCACGCACACACACACACACACACACACACACACACACATGCAAGTTGAGTGGTAAACCATTACCTGTTACGGTTAATTACCATTTAGATTACATACTGTAGTATTTTACATTTGCTCTAGTCCAATATTCACAACAGAGCTTCATTGTATGTAACTCAATGCAAAGACCAAAACCGATGATTTTGCAAAAAAAATTGCACCCTGAGGCCTTACACATCGAGTTAAGATACTAGGTGCAAAACTTGCTTCACAAAATACACCCCATATATTAAATACAGTAGCTAAAAGTCTCCACTATTTAACAAGACATTTGCAGACGTTTGCAAAATGTTGCAATGCTAAATCAACTGAAAATCCCTTTTTAATTATATCTCATTAGTTCCAGTGACACTGTCCAGGTTAGCAGCACTATAACACTGTAACTGCTGTAATACTAACTGAAAAAAGGTTTACAGTTAAGATTGATGCAGAACAGGCAAGTTACAGCAAACTGATACTGAACTGAAACAATCACTTAATGTGATTTAGCTATAAATGTTTAGTTTTGGAAATAAACAAAGTCTTCATCACAATAGAATAATAAAGAACAAAAATTATTTTGCACTGTGCAAGCTCTTGCAGACGAAGTTATTGTAATCAGAAATCTAAAACATCCAAAGGTGTAAAAGGAAATGATGATGTAAGGAGGTTGACTGCATTCATATTAAAAATGTTTTGCTTCGTGCTATTTATATGAATTATATGACTCATAGACTCAAGACTGCATTTTTATTTTTATTTTAAATGATGTGATGACATGTGTTTTATTGTATTGACTCTTGAAATGGCTTTGCTATTTGATTATAATATATGATGACTATTATATATTATTTATTTATGTGTGATTTCGTGCTCATTTCAAGATTCAACGTAGAATTGAATCTTACTGCAAAATTACGCAAAATTACACAAAATTACTGATTCAAACCATGGATTATCATCGAGTGTGATTTCCTGTTTAAATCTAAATAAGATATCCCACATTCTGCAAACTGCACATATTTAAATAAACGCAGGAAATACAAAAATACATCAAACTGAAAAACAGGAAAGAGCATCAGTTATCAGGGAATATCAAGAAAAGAGAGAGAGAGGGAGAGAGGGATGGAGAGAGAATGAGCGCAGTACTCCAGATATGCATAATGCAAATGACATGCATGTCAAATGGCAAAACAAACTGACAGTGACAGAACAATGGAATAGCCAGAGAGCGGCAAGCCTTGTTTGAGCAATCGTTAGAGCCCCTTCTGTCCATTTCCATGGGAAGAAACCATTTAGAGTCACTTCTGTTCAACTGAAACTTTACTTGCGGGAGATAACTGATATCACTGTGCAAATGTGACAGAATTCAGGTAAGTGGTGTGATGGCAGAAATAGCTTTTTCATGACTACCAGTGAGAGGAGCCTGGGTTGATACTGTTCCTGGCGCACATACACAGAATCAGCAGTACATGTGCAGTCACAGGCCCAAGTTTTTACTGCTCCCCTTAGCCATGCAAAGCTTCAGTAGCCATATTCATTCTCCACTGGCCAAACTGTCCAGAAAAAAGGTTTTAGTAAAATATTTACAGATTTATCCTCTGCCATGTAGCATAGTTTGTAATAATTACATTTAATTCACAATTATGGCCACCTTACAAAATACAGTGAAACTTAAAACTCTCTTTGCGTCAACCATGTTACCAACACATGCTTGTTGACAAAAATGACCAAAAACAACAGCTTCTTATATTACAAGAGATAATCAGTCAATCGAAAAAAATGGAACCAGTATCTATTTTTATAATCGTTTGCTCTTTTAAACCAGTTTCAAACAAAAAGGTCAGGTTCATGCTGTGCAGCATTTGTTGTTTTGTCTTATGGGACAGAAATAAAAAATACTTGGGTTTTGAACTATTGGTCGGACAAAACAAGTAATCTGAAGGTGTCTTCTTCGGCTTACAAGTATTTTTCTAACATTGTATTGGCCAAACGATCAACCGATTAATCAGAAAAATAATGAATCGATAAAGAAAACGACCGTTCATTGCAGCCCTAATATCAACCATACTGTTGATTAATTACCAGTAAATCATTGTAAAACACCTCCCTAACACATGATCTTGCTATTATTTTTAGCGTTACCAGAGGTCACAGCAAACCCTATAATATATTACATTGTTTAGGAGAATTCATATTTGCTCCCCCCAGAGTACTAAATACAGAATTGTGATTGACTCATATCAGTTGGGGTTTTTGAGTTTCCTGGTTCCTGCAACTTGCTATACGGTTAGCTCATTTAGCTGTTAACACTGCTAAATGAAAAGGCTGCTCACATCTCTGGCTTGATGCTGTGTTTATTATCTCTTGTGCAACTTCCCCCCACACACATACACACACCTTAAAACCTTTCTCCCGCCCGGTTTCTCCTTTCTCACTCTGCTTTTTACCCTTTCTGTTCTTTCATGCTTTTGTTGACATCAACATTAATAACACCAGCACGTTACAATTCATTAAAGGGACCCTGGCTTTCTGTTGAACACAAACAGATAAAAAGCAAATAAAGGTAAACATGCGCGTAACATCAGGCAGAATACAGAAAGCATGTTAGGTGTTTATGCAATCCACAGTGTTGCATGTATGTTCAAATAGTGAAGCTATTGAATACAGTTTCAGAACAACAATCTGGCAACACAAGCTCTGATGAGTGAAAATCCACCCGCATTATACTCAATATGTCAATCACATGTATTCCTCTGTTCAAACGGCTGCTTTACTTAATGTTAAACATGTGAAAATGACTGGCTAGAAGAGAATAGTGTTGTATTGACAGAGAGGGAGGCAAAGCAGCGGGCAGTCAGCCACTCTGTTCTGCTTCACTGCAACATGGGAGGGAGGCCAGCGTGGACGGACACACACACACACACACACACACACACACACACACACACACACACACACACAGATGTAAAAACACACATACAGGCATGTGCACACAGGCAAGCACCCACTTGCTCAAATACGCACACAGTGATACTCTCTCTTCCTCTCTCTCTCTCTCTCTCTCTCTCTAGCTCTCTCTCTCACACACACACACACACACACTCACTCTCACGCGCACACAGTGCAGCAGGTGAGGTGCCAGCACATCACAGCGCTGCCATTTTTCAGTGTCTTGCTCAGGGAGAAGCGCTCTGACATTTTATGAAGCACTCTGCAGAAATCAGCAGCTTGTAATGGCGGCTGGACTGTCACTCCTTTCCACTCTTCACACTCCCTCTATCTCCCTTCTTCATGCTGCTTTTAAGATTATTATCTCCCTTGATTAGCATAATCTAATCAATTTTACAAAATTGGCTTTTAATTACAGAGAACAATCTCTTCTTCTAACTCTCTGTTTAAGCTTTAAATATCTTTAGTATTTCAAAATAAAACGCAAAATGAGGCAAGAAGTAAAACAGCAGTGAACGGTTAGAAAATGCTACCCATCACACTCAAGTGAGAGGAATGACTAAGATTGATGCCTAAAGCATATAAATGGCAGGAAAATCTGGATAAACATAAAAATCATTGGGGTTCAGTTTTGTTTTTTTCTGAAATAATATTTTCTAGCTGTTTTGACATTATGAAATAGGCAATCTAAATGCCCCTAGACTTTTATTTGAGACGGTAAAACATTGCATTCAGAGACGTGTAAATTTGATTAGATTTGTTTTCTCCATCTTTATTTGACCCTTAGAAACAAGGCTGCTGATATTACCGTACGTGCTCACTGGAAAGGCCTAATGATTAGAAACCCAGCTGTTAAATATGTCCTCTGCATAAAAACAGGGATCTATAACCATGATTAACTCTCTGGCATGTTGTTGTGCCTGACAAGCTCTCCGTTGAGCAATGATTAACAGCTTGTGACTCTACGAACCACTGCTAGCGCATTAACAGAATGTTTAGATTAGCCAGCCCCTCGCTGAAGCCGTTACTGCTGTTGCTAAGTTAACAGCCATCTTCAGAAGCAGGGCAGCCAGCAGCCCGTGGCCCGACAATTTACAATGATGACAAAGCTTGGCAACCGTGCTCTAAACTTTCCCCCAAAAAGTTTCACTCAGGGCCAGTACATTTTAGAGGAACTCAGAATAGTATGCCCACAGGACAAAATGTGATTCAACTTGAAATATGTGGGTGTCGGGGCCAAATCTCTCAGCGTAGGCTACGCTATAAACCTTAAACTAAGCCGATTTCATTAATGTGACATTAGCATTTGTAATGAGAAAAGGGGAAAACCCCTTGGGACATCGTTGTACTGTTACAAAAACCACACATACACATGCATGCCCACGCACGCACACACACACACACACACACATAATCCGCAATATCAGGCACTAACTAACATCCATATTACACAAGAATCACAAAATGCCGCCTTAGTACAGATGAGAGAAAATAGTAGTATTTGCGTAGGTTTTATAATGAAATATCTCAGCTTAGTCTCTGTAAACTATCTGTGACAGCTAGTAAATCTGTTCAACCTTTACTGATGAACTGAGCAGATAATTCCAGACAAATAAAACCTGGCATTCACTCCCACTGTACCGCTCCAGACAGAAAGTAGGGGAGGAAGGCAGTGTTAAGAGCAAATCAACAATTTCATCCATTTTTTTTTTTTTTTGCTTTTACACTTGCCAATACATGTCTGTGGTGCTCCCTGACTCTGAGCTCATGTGATGTATGACGACACTCCAGGTTTCACCTTTGACAAAACAATTGCATGCATTATGCTGACTTGTTCTGCGTGTTCCCTTTCAGACTCCACAGCATCCCTGGCAAGCATCTACATGTTGATTTGTTGGGTAAGTGACTGTAAGGACTTTCATTAAGTCAATATTGAGCTGTGCGTTTCCAAATTGAGCAAAGTAGCTTTCGGGTCTGACCAATGGTCCTGTGTGATTAGTTTAACTGTTGTTTGTGTGGCCTGAAGATAAAGTTGAAAGCTTGAATTTGAACTAAAAGTGAAAGATAACGATAACAGCCTATTTTCATTAACTAACACAGTTTTGTGTGTGACTTCTGATCTTTGATCTTTATTCAATGTTACTGATGATCAATTAAAAGTATTGTAATGTGGAGAAGGTCTTGAAGAAATTATGCATGAAACGGTACACCAATGGTTTGGGGTCGACAGGAAATGTGAACGTATAACTATAAGGTGAGTATTTGAATATTTTATCTTCAGAAGACACATACAGGCAAATCTTTATATCTGAAAACATTCAATATAAAACGCGGAGTGGGGGGGGGGTGTACTGCCATATTTTAGAGACAGGAATATTAACTATGATGACAAAAAAGAAAACAGTCTTTGCATAGCATAACATACGCATGTCATGAGAGATGTGATTAGGTGATGGTTGAGCTGTTAATGCGATATGCGATGTACTTACCTATAGCACTTGTGATTCATCACCAACACTCATATTATTTGATACGACATCTTGTTGTTTTCGTCCATGATTCTATGCACTTTATGTAAAGCTCTTATTTGGAAGACGCTTTGGATAAAAGCGTCTGCTAAATGCCTAAATGTTATGTAATGTAATGTAAATGTAATAACTGCAGCTGTGAAAAGCACGTCCACTAAAAGTGTGTGTTTGTTCCGCTGACAGACTCAGACTGTTATTCAAGTGTCTGACAACATTATAGAAAGGATCCTACAGACACAGACTGTTTGTTAAAGAGGAACATCCTTTCTGTTTAGCCCTTTGACCACTTGGCCCTACCCCTCTGATTTGCATGCTGCTGCATAAAGGTCTGTCTCTGTAAGAATCATTCCATACTGTTGTCAGACACTTAGAATAACAATGTGTCAGTACCAGGTAGACCACGATCACCCTGTTGCCCCTCCCTGCTACTGGTCTTCCTCCGGCTCCCTGAGGCCCTGACTGTGCAGAGTCTTCCCTGCCATCTCCAGCATGGCCTGGACCTCTGGATCCACATCCAGGATACTCTTCTTGCCCTCCCCCTCTTCTCCCTGAAACACAAAACATACAGAAATACCATGGGTTTAATTTTTCATGCTGTGAAGGAAACAGCTGCATAATGTGAAAAAGCTGGAATGTAAATGAGGTTCTCTTATTTGTGGTTCATTTGGTACAGTTGATTCCTGATGGGCATGTTCTCCTCTGTCTGAGTTTTGTTATAATTCAATATGGATTTCATTGTGGGACAAATTGTATTTTTGCAGTGCCCCAACAAGCAGGAGTTTCCAAGGAGTTCTTGAATGCAGCATTATGTAACATTTAAAAAAGGCATTAAAATGCTACACCTGTGGCTGTGCCTGGCCCCCTTTCATTCCCACATCTTTCCTCCTGACTACCCAGTTGTTTTCTCCATGTGCCCCCCCCCTGCAGCAGTATTAGCCCCTGCAGCAGTATTAGCCCCTGCAATATACTGCAACCTCTGTGTTCAAACTCCAACACTGCTGTGGGTTTGCAGTGTTGGAGTTTGAACACAGTGTAAGTGTGTGAAACTATGTCAAGCAAGGTCTCCTTGGAAAACAGGACAAATTTGGAATGGAACAAGTACTCTGACCTCTGGTTCTGGGGGTTTTCCCACCGCCCACACTTCCATTGAGTCCAGGGTGAAGTCCTCCTCTCCAGACAGCTGAGGGCTGCCGTAGGTGGTGCACTTGGGCCGCGCGCGGCTGTGACCACGGCCAAAATCACTGTCCAGCCACAGGCCAAAGTAGCCATGCTGACCGCCCATACCCTAATAAAGACCGGAAAACATACCCCAAGAGACAAAGAAAGAATAAAGACAAGCACGTAATAAGAACAATATTATCCTTTATTTAAGTCTTTTTTCTTCTATCCTAAAATGCGAACAATAGTTCTGGAATTCAACTACCAATATTTTGTGAAATGTTATATTAAAATGGGAACATTTTGTGTTTCTGTGGAACCCACAAACAGGAGGACAATACAAACAATACCGATAGTAATAGCACATCAGAAGAGATGGGCATCTTCTGAATGACACCAACCCCTTTTAAAGCTGCATTCATTTATTTTGGCCACATGACATATGATCATTTTGTAAACTTATTAAATCAAATGTTTTGGTCTCTACCAACTCCTGAGAAAACCACCAGCTAGTTCCTGGCTGTATCTGTCTCCTGTTTGGTGCTGGGCGGGTATAGTACAGCAGCGTTATCAGAGCTTTTGCACTGGAAATGAGTTGCAGGCTGCTGTTGTGGGATCATTCATTCGACCACTACAACATTAGACAGATATTTGATCCATTTATACAAAACTTTGAATTAGTGCAGCTTTAACCATTTTCAGCTGATAACTGCAACACCACATGGCCAAACTGTTTGTTCACCAGTTTTTACCACAGTGACAAAGACAGCTGGTGTATGTTATACACTAAACACTGTATGTAATAATTATACTGTATCAAATCTAAAGCATGACAGGTCAGAGGCACTGGTTGACTGTTAAGCAGTTTGTAATAAAGGGTTCCATCCCCTAAATTAGAAACCCTGTATAATGATGCAATTAGACTAAGTTAAGGGAATTGTGTTTTAAGCTCCATGTGATGATTGGAGTGCTTCTCTGTTAAACTAGTGTGGTCTCACCAGTCCGTTGGGCATGGTCTGCTGATTCTGGTTGAGGTACATAAAGTGTTGGTTGTATCCTGTTGCTGTATAAACTCTCAGTCTGGGGAACACAGTGAACAGGAAGCATCTGGAGTCACCTGCACACACGCAAATATACGAATGATGAAGATCTGAGTGAAAAATCAAGTGACAGCCCACAGTGTTCAAACACGTAGTATTACTTCCTCAATGTGTCCTTTTAGCGGTGCTTTAACATTAGAGTTGATCCGGGATCTGGTCAAGACTAACATGATTGTGTCTATCACAGCGATATGGATTAGAAGACTGAATTTATTGTTATCTGTCAGAGACAAACCTTAACAGTGTGGCTGAGTTCTATGAAGCTTTGTCATCATGAGGAAGTTATTTGTATAAATCACCTCTGTTCTTTATTCAGCAGTAGAGAATCAACAGTTTCATAAATTGTTCAACAGCTGTTAAATTTGAATTCAGCTCTGACTTTTAATACCTCAGGCAGTGGTTCCCCGAGTGGGTACCGCAGCACCCTGGGTAAGATCAGCCAATTCCTTTTTTGTGTGTACACACACATATATATATATATATATATTTTTTTTTTCGATCATGGTTCTATGCACTTTATGTAGAGCTCTTATTTGGAAGTCACTTTGGACAAAATCGTCGGCTAAATGCCTAAATGTAATGTAATGTATATACATATGTATATAGTCAAGCCTAAAATTATTCATACCTCTGGCACATTTTGACTTAAAGTTACTTTTATTCAACCAGCAAATTTTGTCTTGATTGGAAATGACACAGGCGTCTCCCAGAAGATTATAAGACGATGTACAAGAGGCATCATTGTGGAAAAAAATATTTCTCAGCTTTTATTTAC
>JAVQJD010010132.1:0-16958 GCA_036023655.1 Nannoperca australis | reverse complement strand
ACACACACACACACACACACAGGTATGCTTTAAGATCAGGATCTAGTTTGGGAGGTTTATTGAATTTTAATCAGCCTGTAGATAAGATTATGTCCTGTGTGTGTGTGTGTATGTGTGTGTGTGTGTGTGTGTGTGTGTGTGTGAGAGTGTGTGTGTGTGTCTGCATTTCAGTCCGTTTGCAGATGTTAACGTGGGATTTTAAGTCCTAAAACACGACCGAACTCAACAAACGTCAACTTGATCAACACACGATCCATCGTCTGAACACACGTTTGTCTTCTCACTGAGATTTAACTCGTTCGTATGAGTTCTGTTGTAGAAGCTAGAAAACACTCTGAGATACGGAGACTACATGAGAAGATTGAACCACAGCTAGCAGATGGTTAGCTTAGCACAAAGACTGGAAACGGGGGGAAACAGCTAGCATGTCATTAATTCACCCGTTATATCCGTTTAATTCAGCCAGAAACAAGTTCCAGGAGACGAAGATGAAATAGTTCAATATAAAATGATGAGTTTCCCATTTCACACTACAGTTATTGTGTTTAACGTTAAATAGTGAGTGTTAAAGGTGTTGGTAGAGCCGGCTAGCTGGTTCCTGTCTGTGTGAGAAGCTAAGCTAACCGGCTGCTAGCTGGTTCCTGTCTGTGTGAGAAGCTAAGCTAACCGGGTGCTAGCTGGTTCCTGTCTGTGTGAGAAACTAAGCTAACCGGCTTCTAGCTGGTACCTGTCTGTGTGAGAAACTAAGCTAACAGGCTGCTAGCTGTTTCCTGTCTGTGTGAGAAACTAAGCTAACAGGCTGCTAGCTGGTTCCTGTCTGTGTGAGAAACTAAGCTAACAGGCTGCTAGCTGTTTCCTGTCTGTGTGAGAAGCTAAGCTAACCGGCTGCTAGCTGTTTCCTGTCTGTGTGAGAAGCTAAGCTAACCGGCTGCTAGCTGTAGCTTCATATCCAGTGTGACTTGAACCACACGTTGTTACAGACCAGAGTTTGAGATTCCAGCTGAACCAGGAGCAGGTGAACCTGTGGAGGGGGAGGGGGGGGGTTTCTGGGAGTTACCTGCTGAACGAACAAAACGAGTGTGGGGAGACTGAGAGGCTCTCACCACAGGTATGCAGCGCTGTGTGTGTGTGTGTGTGTGTGTGTGTGTTGGTGAAATTCCACACACACATTCCTACAACCATCTTGGGTCCAGTTTAGTCTAGTTTATGTTCGCATGACTAACTTTGTTTGTTTTGTCTTTTCTCCTCCTCCTCTCTCTCTGTCTCTGTCTCTCTCTGTCTCTCTCTGTCTCTCTCACTCTCTCTCTCACTCTCTCTCTCTGTCTCTCTCTCTCTGTCTCTCTCTCTCTCTCTCTCTCTCTCTCTCAGGACCCAGCTGGTATCTTTGAGCTGGTTGAACTGGTTGGAAACGGCACCTATGGGCAGGTCTACAAGGTAAGACTTAATGATCGTGTGTGTGTGTGTGTGTGGGTGTGCAGGTGTGTGTGTGTGTGTGTGTGTGTGTGTGTGTGTGGCTGTGTGTGTGTGTGTGTGTGTGTGTGTGGCTGTCAACGTGTGACTCTGTGGCTCTGTTCTTGCAGGACATCCTAACATGGGTGGACCAATGAGAATGAACCCTCCTCGAGGAATGGCCATGGGCCCACAGGTACGACGAACCTGAAACCACAGAGACACACACGCTCATTTATTATTGAATGTCTATTAGAATCTTGTGAAGATTAAACAAGTATCCGCAGGTGTATTGCTGTAACTCTTCGTTTTATCTGTAGAACAATTAAACATATGCCTGTATTGACTGTAATAGATACGTCCTATTAATGTAACTATTCTAATGAAGTTTATATTACTCTCTTTGTAGAAGTGGTTGCTCTTAGTGTATCTTTTCTTGAAATGTAGTTTCTCCAGTACCCTCATCAGAACAACAGACTTGTTTTGTTATTAGTCTGGGGATGTTGCAGGTGATCTTAGCCAAGAGATGTGTAATATTGTATCTCTAGGAAATGCGGCGCAAAAGGCCCACAGAATTCGAATGACCAAAATCAAAAAAAAAAACAAGTACTGTTGAATCAATAATAACTTCCCGTTGAATGTTCTCAGTGTTTTTAACATTTTGTCCTACAGAATTATGGAGGTATGAGGCCTCCTCCCAACTCCATGGGCGGTCCCATGCCAGGAATGAACATGTGAGCAAAAACATCTCATACAAAGTCTTCATCGTGTGTCCCAGTGCAGGTTGCAAGAGTTATTGATGTTTCCTTTCTCTTCACGCCATTTTCATTTTCCCCTGTTTTGCCATTTTCTCTCTTCCCTTGATTCTTCTTTCCTTCCTTCTTCCTTTTTTTTTGTTTTTTGCCTCAGGGGTCCCGGAGGAAGAGGGCCTTGGCCAGGACCTAATGCTAACTCTGTGAGTCAGAAACCTTTGCCCACCCCACCTATGACGTGTGGTCATGTGTAAAGGTCAAAGAAAGAGGGAACAGCCTTCAGTGCCTTGCAGTGTACAGCAGCCCACCTAAATACAAATGTTGTTCTTCTGATGTTCAGCTTTGGTTTAGCAGCTCAGGGAGGGGTTAAGTTTTGCTCTTTTGTCATTTTGGAAACTTTAATTTGTAGTTTTGTTACACAAATATCAAGATAAGTGTCCATATGTCTTGTCTAGGGTTACCTGTGACCACAGAAGCAGCTCCTTGAAGGACCTTTTAAAGGGACATTCACTTGACAACAACACAAACTATGGCCTGATAAACTAACTTTGGAGTTGAAACAACACCTATTTGCTGCAGTCTGAACATTTATAAGCTATTTAAGGATTTCAGTAGATAGTTTTACTCTTATTTTGTCCACCTTTTGTATCGATTCACATTCAGTACCCTCTGAACCTGAGATCTGATTATCTGTTTCCTCTTTCCCCCCTGCAGATAGCCTACTCCTCCTCATCTCCAGGAAACTATGTGGTGAGTTCAAATCTATCTAAACCGGAGCAGCTCTCCTGGATACGGTCTTTCTCCCGGAATCAGTATTGTACTGATGGCTTCTGATGAGTGTTATTTTAACCTCCTATCCTCTGTTGTTCTCCAGGGTCCTCCAGGCGGAGGAGGTCCACCTGGAACTCCCATCATGCCCAGCCCAGGTGGTGCGTCACCTAACTATGTCCCCAGCACTAACACTTGTGCCAGAAATAGACGTCTCTCCCATCTTTCCTCACTAAACAAGCATGAATCTGTCCCCTCACCAAACAAGTGCCATCAGTTTGAGTGTTCTCATTTGTCTATTTTTTTTATTTCAGTATTAAAGTTATTGTTTCATAAAATGTTTGTTCTTAGTTATTCAGAGGTTTGACATCATCTCTGTGATGTAACTTTTTTTTTTTTTTTTTTGCCTTAGATTCAACTAACTCCAGTGAAAACATCTACACAATGATGAATCCTATCGGACCGGGAGGCAACAGACCCAACGTGAGTCTCACCCCTGATTTCAGTTC
Source organism: Nannoperca australis (assembly GCA_036023655.1). NCBI lineage: Eukaryota > Metazoa > Chordata > Actinopteri > Centrarchiformes > Percichthyidae > Nannoperca > Nannoperca australis. The sequence continues at coordinate 13,480 of JAVQJD010010132.1, read as the reverse complement.
ACTTCGTTATTTAATAAAAAGCTCCCTGATGTTATTTTAAAGCTTTCACTTCTCAGGCTCGTAACGGTTTCAGACGCTGCAGATAGATTTTGGGTTAAAAGTATGAATGTTGTTGTAATGATTAAAATTACACAACCTTTTCCACAAAAGTGAATCCAGGTCAAATCGGGTTTCTAACCACATCACTGGGCACCAGTGCAGTTCAGCATTAGAGCAACACAATGCGGCTCACGCTGAGCTCAATAAGAATCGACTGGAAATGAACCAGAAAGAATAAATGAAATAATTCTCTGCTGAACGTTGTATGAAAGAGGTCAAACTGTCATTTATAAGGCTTGCTCTACATCTTTTTGCCAGTTCCCTATGGGACCTGGGCCTGACGGGCCAATGGGAGCAATGGGAGCCATGGAGCCACACCACATGAACGGATCACTAGGTGGGTTTGAACACACATCCAAAATGACTGACGGACTTCAGCTGATACAAGTACAATTAAAACAGAGCTTCATTTAGGATTTAAGTTGATCTTAAAAACTGTTTCTCTTCTTTCGCCTCCTCAGGGTCTGGGGATATGGACGGGTTGCCAAAGGTGAGTAAAAACTCTTCTAAACTCTCTAAATGAAAGCATTTATTTGGAATCTTTACGTTCTGCACTTAATTGATGCCGTTTCTGGGAAGTCATTCGTTTGTTTCCGTGCCTTCTCCTCCTCCAGAGCTCCCCTAATAACATGGGGGGCATGAACAACCCTCCTGGAACGCCGAGAGATGACGGCGAAATGGGCGGGAACTTCTTGAACCCATTCCAAAGCGAAAGTGTAAGTAGAGCGAGTGAATGGCATCTCACGACCCTTAACAGTTACCCTTGACGTCCTGACATAAACCAGTGGAAGAATGCAAGCAGAGGGTTCTATTGATTATGTTCTGGTGAAGATTCAGTCTTGTCCCTATTTTTATTATTATTTAAAAATGTTTAGTCTTTTTGAGCCGTATTGGTTAGTTTAACACTTAATATCATTTGAGAAGAGAGGTAGCAGTGTTACTTTTCAGCTGGCACTTCCCTACTTTTCGTTTTTCAATAATTTAAGAGAAGTTTGAAGTAGAGGTCCTCCCAGGTCCAATATACTGTAACTGACTTGTCACTGAACTCGTGGAAAACCTACCCAAACCCAACAAGGTACCTTTTTTTTTTTAAAAGCACACCTGATCCGAGACCCCATCCAAATACATGTGAATGAGAAGACCCAACTCAAAATGCGGTTCAAACGGGCCCAAAAGCACGATGCACCAGCAATTTACGAGCACTGACAGCCAAGAAACGCACTCAAATACGTGCCGTCCTACAACAAAAAAACACATCTTTATTACTGTGAAGATTATGACGCGCAGCTGATTCAGGTATTACACATACTGGCAACACAGTAGGGCCCAAATGACCATTTAAACTCAGTTTCCGGGTCCCAAGCAGACCTGTGAAAACCTCTAGTTCCAAGTGCAGAACTCTTGCTTAAACGCAAAGTCTTTATACTCCATTACTTGGGACACAGCACTATAAATTTGAAATGCATACAATTTTATATACAAAATAATAATAATAAAAACAGGGCTGCAAAGAATATCTATCTAAAGTTCTGCTTGCATTGTAGCCGCTTACTAATCACTTTGGAATTCATTGTATACCCTCTGTATCAGTGACGGGTTGATTAGACACAAATGCTTAATCTGTTAAATGTATTTGTTTTATCTAAAGACAAATACAAGGGGACATTTGGAGGGTTTTAATAGTTACTAAAGTGACTAGTATGATTGTAGTTCTCTGTTGGGTGGAGGTGGGTTACTGTTCATTGCATTGTGTAAGATTGTGACGGTCTCTTATCCTCGGCCTGGAGAGCCACGGGGGTGCGCAGGCTGGGACTAATATTCGAGCCTGATTCAACCAATCAGCAGTGGGGAACCATTAGAAGTTTAGAGCCGATATTAGGTAGCTTTGATACCAACTCTTACTAAATTGACTAAATACAAGCAGCTGTGTACACAGGATGTTTGCATTATGACAAATACGTAAACAAGGTTATTTTTGCTTTTGAGCTGTGTTTTTTTTTTGGGGGGGGGGGAGGGGTCAGTTTCTGTGCTATTAACAAATATTATCTGCCACAGAAAGTATTTGGGTTCCATACCTAGACCTGATCATCAGACGTATGGCTGAATAGTTGAGTCGGGTGTGTTGGTGCCTGTCTGGATCCTAAGTCTGTGCTTCCTCTAGCTTTGCAGGACTGGGTGTGAGCGCCCTCTGGTGTTTAAATGTTGTCAGTGACACATCCACTCATCTGTGCCCTCCTCCCCCTTCCCTCTCTCTCTTTTCAGTATTCACCCAACATGACGATGAGTGTGTGATTTTATTTTTTCCTTCTTTTTTGTATTTTTGTTTATTTCCTTTTTATTATTATTTTTTCTTCAATTCAATCCTTTCTTCACTTCGGATTGGACCCCCCCACCCCCCCTCACTAACACACACACACACACACACACATACATACACATACACATCCTCTCCCCCCACCTCTTCTCCCCCCCCTCTCACTCGGGAACTCTGTGGCCACACAGCCTTCTGGGACAGCCCTTGAGCATGCTGGGACTCTAATTAAGACGGGCCCTCCTGGAGCATGCAAGATGGCCGTCGGTCTGAATAGGAAGCAGTCACAGAGCAACAGGAAGAGCCTCCTCTCTGACTCCGGCCCCGGCCTACCTGGCTTCCTGTCAGGTTCTAGACAATGAGCGAGGGAAGGAGGACAAACCGAGAGAAAGAGGGAGAGGAGACTGGATAATACAGCCCTCCTCCGAGGACAGTGTCGGGTCTTTTTAGTCACTGCCTGGAAGCTTCTCAACCACAACTTTGGACTTTAAAAAAAAATGTCATGTCCTTTGTTTTTTTTGTTTTTTGTTGCTGTTGCTCCCGACAGATTCAGTTGAGGGTCAGGTGTTTCGACTCCCTTTTGCCCCCCCCACATTGTTCTCTCTGTGTGTACATTTTTAACAGAGGTGTTGTGATGATCAGTTGTTTTTTTGTGTATGTATTATCATAATCATTGCTATTTTTATTATTGTATTATTATTAATGATATTGTTATGATTTTAAAATTAGGTTCTAATTTCAGCTGTTTTTAAGGGCACATTATTATGATGAAGTCAACATATGTGCGCACACAAATCCGAAATGATTTGCTGTGTAACATGTGGCTCCGTGTGAGCACACTGCCCCCTGCAGGTAAGATTTTATCCATCACGGTACTGATTGACCCTTGTTTTCCTATTTCTTTATTTTTTTAGCAACCATCTAAATTTATAACTTCTTGTCAGAAGCGCCTCCTGTTTTAGTAGCTTCCATGCAGTGAAATGCACAGCTCTATTTATTTATGTACTTTAAATTTTGTTTTATGAATCATTGTTACTTTTTCCCCCAAAGTGTTATCCCAGGTTGTTGTTTTTTTTTGTTGTTGTTTTATTTTTAACTGCAGAACTAGTAGCAGCAACTGTGTAAATATGCAGATCCAGTCAGCAGCGTCTCTTTCTCTCCGACTGAAATCAACAGACCCCCCTCACCCCACCCCATCCGAGCCCTAAAGGTGCTGACGTTTTCAAAAAGCGTCGACCATTTTGACCCCACCCCCCACGCTGCTTCCACTAATGCCGCCCACTTTGGTTACTGTTCACTCCCAACACGTACGAAGGCTGCGTTATCGGTCGTCTCTGCTGACCTGTAGTGAACACTTGGATAGTTTTTTTTTTTGGTTTTGTTTCTCTGATAAGTCCTCAACACACTGTGATGCATGTCTGTGCTTTGTGGAAATTTGCTTTCACACACCTGTCGGTTTCAGCTCGCAGACGTTTTGTCACCCTACGTGGCAGCGCTCCCTTGTTTTTACGGCCGCTCCCGGTGAAAGGACTTCTGGCTCGCTGCTGAACGTTTAAAAATGTTTTTTATGTCGGAGCGAAGCAGGTCAGGAAGGCGTCGCTCTGTTGACTGTAACGAGTGACCTCCCTCCCTTTACTCACCTCGAAGAAAAAGACCTCCGTCCTCCCCCCCCCTCCCCCCTTTTCTCACCTTTTCCAACGGGCCAGCATCGACACACAACACGCCACCCCTCTGAATTTTTTTTTTTGTACAACTCTCCATCTTTTGAGTTAAACATTTTTTTTGTGTAAATACTGTAAAATGCATTTTGATATCATTGACATGTTTTGATATTTTCAAATCACAACAGTTGATCAGAGACGTGCTGATTCGGGGCAACTGTGTGTATTTGTTCAGAGTTGGTGTGTCTTTTACTCAGAAATGATATGAATGATGAGAAACAGAAACTGGAGCTGCTATAGACTATTATGCTATTTCTTCTCATCACAGACAAACTTGGGGATTACTGTGCATCAGAGCTGTAGCGTCAAGAGGTCTGAGAAGATGAGGGAGGAGCAGTTTGAAGAGTGTTTGAACGCCTTTAGCTAACTCACTGTCACACACATTTTCTTGGGGGGGACAACTTAAAATTAAAACATGATACTTGTCCAGTAGCCTCCCTCCTCTGCCTGTGTTCTTGGAAATTTTTGAGCGAGGTGGTAAAAAGAAAAGCCACAAACAAAAAGGCCTATTTTTCACAGTTATTGACGAACGGGGCAAAAGAGGCCAGTTTTTCATTATAAAACTTGTCCCTTCTGCGTCTGCCTCCGACACACTGCATTTCAGCTTCTACCTTCTTGACACAACCCAAACCGTAAGCAGGGCACACAGGACACTGTCTCTCAATCCAACACACCAGGGACCAGAGTACAGACTTTATTATGAAGGATTGTTTTCTTTTCTTTTTTTTATCTATTTAAAACGGGGCGGGAAATATGTTTTGGGAAAGTAAAGAGAAAAAAAAAAATAACGGACAGATTTGTTCTTCTTGCTAAGAAGAGGTGGAGAGAGTGCGCGAACAGGCATTTCCTCCCCTGTACTTTTGAAATACTGTTGTATAAAATGCAGTCGAACTTCTCTCTATCTTTCTGTCCTGTAAGTAAAGCCGTCACGACGTTGATCATTTCTGTATTTCTATCGTGCTGATGTATAATACTGTAACATTCAGGGGTTTGGGAGGATTAAGAGAGGAATTCTTTTGAGGGGAGTAAAGATTTTTCTGTTCAGTTCCTCATTTTTTTCCCTCTTGATGACAAAGCAGTATTGAATATGAGGCAGTCTGTCCTTGGGAAGTTGCTTTGTATCTCATGTTAGGGTAGTTTCAGATCCTAAATGTCTCGTGTAGTAAAATAAGAGGTTCCTTCTTCGTATGTTTCTTTATATTGTAAAGTTTCTTTAGACAAAAAAATGTTGCTTATTGGAAAAAAAGGTGGGGAAAACTGCATTGATAATAAATGTAATTTTTTTTTTCGGTTTTGTTTTAATTTTCATCAAGTTGTCAGTCGTTTTTGCCTGTGTCCCCCTTGTTGTAGATACATATTAAAAACAAATAAAATGACTTCACTCCTTTTGCCATGAACATGCACTTCTTACACTGGATTCATACGGTTATGAGTCGCCTCCACAAAGAATTTACGTTTTCTTTCTGATGAGGATAATTAAATGGATTCCTCATTAAATTTCACTGATTCATTTTAGAGTCCACGTCTGAAATGCCATCTGTGGAATACAATTAAAGCCGTGGTCCCTGCAAAGGGCCACAAAACAAACCTGAGGGGTGGAAAAATTACCAAAGAAGGGACAAAGAAAAAGCATTAAAACATTTTTTTTTTTTTGCTTTAGTCTCGTCACAAATGACTAACTTACCATTTCAGACCTCTGAAAACAAGCTCCTCAAACATTAGTGTTTAATTGATGAACTTTAATTACTGCGTTGTTTTGTTTTCTTGCCATTTACTTCCATAAAATTAGGAAAATATGAGTGTTGAATATCTGTTGCCTACTATTGAAGGCATTTGATTACAGTCCTGATTAGGGAAGAAGCTAAGAGCAATTTTCATTATAAATAAAAATACATATTTTCCTGACTAATCAATAATCATATGATAAATGTCAGGAAAAAAAATCTAAATAAAGTTCAGAGATGCCAAGTTAACATGGGGAGTCCAAAACAATTAGTTTATTGTCATAGACAAAGAAGCAAAAACAAAAAAACTTACATTAAGGACCTGGAAACTAAGTTTCCCTATTTCTTTTTTTATTTCTCCGCATAATATTTAAATTTCTTTACATTTTACTGGTTTGTTATTGCAGTGATATTTGGATCTTAAAATGATTTACACAGTTGGAGCGGTTCCAGTCCTATATGCAGACTGCTGCTTGAACCTTCTGCTTTCTCATGTCAGAGAACCACACGACGGAGGGTTGAAGGAGCTCAGTCTCACAAGCCTACATGGTTTCTCCTCCTCCTCGCGTGATCTGTTCGAGCTGTACCGAGTGGCGCCGCACTGACCTCCTGCTCCTCTCACTGCAGCAGGAGGCGGGAGGAGCAACCAGGGAGGTGACGGAGGAGGCGTGCGGCAGCGGAGGGAGTTCTGCTGGTCTCCCAGGAGAAGAGGGCGGAGACGAGCTTGGCGGGTGAGGCAGAAACACCGAGCTCCCGCTTTTGGAGGGTGAAGCCTGGGTTGGAACCTGGAGGTGGGAGTTTGATTTGTTGACTAAGTGGGGGAAGCGAAGCAGAGGAGGAACCACCGTGACAGAGGAGAGGCTGTTCCTGCAGAGCTGGGAGTGAGGTGACAGACAGGCAGGAAGTTTATCACTCTTTTGGGCCATTTTATTAGATGTTGGAGCTCCAGGCGTCAAACACCTCTTGGGGACCAGGATTCTTGCGGTGGCCTGAGACGAGCTCATCTCTGTGAGGGAGAGAACAGACAGAGAAACCCGTGGCAGGAAATCTCCACGGCAGCTGTTGTCATTTTCTCCTCCATATCTGCTATCCCTCCTTTGTACCACGCTCTCTGTCCCCTCTTCCACCCTGGATTGGTGAACATGCGGCCCCTCGTCCTCATCGTTCCTCCCTCCTCTCCCCTCTCTGGAGTGTCCCCCCTCCCTCCTCTCCCTCTCCCCCTCCTCGTAAGCCCGGTTCAGACAGGCCAGGTTGTGAATGGCCAGCCAAGGTTCAGATAACATTCTGTGTCTGGGCGGCGGAGTGCTACACTGGCTCAGTTTGCTCCGCTCACAGGAGGTATGTCTGCTGCTGCTGCTGCTGCTGCTGCTGCTTCCTCTTTTGCCTGATGGAAGTGAATAAGACACAGACAATGACTGAAAATCATACATATGGAAGTGGTTAAAGAAATGTGTCCCCTTTTGCATTTGCCACATCTGTTGGGGTTTCTTGTATTTTTATTTCCCTTATCCAAATCTTGTGATAGAGAGCGTTGTATGCTGTGCAGATAATAAAGCTTTTTGACCCAAAATTTGGATTTGGGCCTGCATAAATTAAATTAACTTGATTCAATGTACTAATTAAGTACATATATTATTATAAAAGCCACTAAAAACTAGTGGATGATGGTGAAACACCTCAGAAAACACACAAAAAATGTCTGTTTCATAAATTTTAATTGGCTGTGTCATTTTAAAGTCATCTGATGAAAAGTCGGGGGGATGAATGAATTTAAGTGGCATTTCCTGTGTGGTGGGAGAAATGTTTCTTCTTTTATTCTAATGCACCGCCAGAGTTAGCCTCACCTCACCCCGGTAACACATTATCATCCGCGTGAGCGCTCAGCTAATGATTTCAACCACCAGGAATTTGTTATATCCAGGAGGCGCTCAGTGTCTGCATACAGGGACTTCTGTTGAGTACCGTTGATGGTACTGATCTCAACATCAAGGTGGAAAAGCCAGGCAACTTGCATAACACTAAAGAGCTGATGATGAGATGGTATATTAGCATGGTGTAAAAAGATTGCATATGGAGGTGGCTTTGCTGAATTAGGATTACTCACAAATGTCCATTTGGTTTTTGCAGTTATTGTTTTGCTAAAGGGTCGTTCTGCTGAAATTAAAAGTAACATCTTGACTTTGAAGACGGTAGACAAAATAACCTCATCCTAGGGTCCTCCTGGTAGCTGTTCTGGAGATTTCATTCGTATCATACAATCCTTCTCAGCAGATGGATTTTTTATCTGTATTTTCGTGTGTTTTAGTCAAATTTAATGATGATTCACTGCAAAAACAATAGCTTGTCCCTTAATCTGCATTTCAAAACAATCACTCACTAGCTCCTCTGAAGTTGAAGATGTTTTCTCCCGCGGGTGAGTTGGGTGAGCCCGTCTTGAGGACGATGTCGGACGGGGACATGCAGGACACCGGTGAGGTGTTGGGGGATGGAGGGACATTCAGGTAACGCCTGGTCACAGGGCCTCCGTTCACACCCATCTCCGTGGCGATTATGATGATGTCACGGCCCCTGGCCCGGCAGGCATCCATCAACACCTGAAGTACACATTTGGTGACGTATCGAATGGATCTGACCAGTTTGGGGTTGTGATGGTGCCTGATACTCACGTTGTTTTTGGAGTGACATTTAGAGTGACATGATCATTTAAAAAGATTCAGTGTTTCTTCCAATACTCTGGGGGGGGGAAGCTTGTGAAACATTGTGGGGAAATAAAACTTTCCACTGAAAAAGTTCAAAAATGTAGATACTTCTATTTCAGTATTAAGTATTTGCATTCAATCTTATTCTGTTTTATACTTTTACTCCACTACATTTGAGAGGGAAATATTTTACTTTTTTTACTACATTTATTTGACAGTTACAGTTACTTGTTCCTTTACAAATTAAGATTTTAGGTGCAAAACTTATAATCAATTTATAAACTATGATGCATTGTTTTGCAGATTAAAGTACCCAAAAGTATTCAAATTAGCTCTTTGACGTGCCACAACATTAAAACACTCCTAGCTCATTGATGACGATCCTCATAATCCTTATATGTACTGTTATAACATTTATTTAAGTAAAACTTTGATTTTAGGACTTTAAGTTCTAGTTCTAGTTCTATATGCGGTATTTGTACTTAAGTAAAGGATCTGAGTAACTCTTCCACCACTGCTAGATAAAGCCTGATAACCACCTGACACCGCCTCCATCTCCTCCATCCATCAAACGTATTGATCTAGACTTTTCTTAACTGACCTTCAGTGTCGGCTGGTGCTGTGCGTTGATGGCGTACACCAGTGCTGAGGCTCCAGAGTGGTCCTCCGAGCTGGGTTCGGCTCCCGCAGCCACCAGGGTGGACGCCACCTGAGCTCCTGCCCGCTCCATGCAAGCGTACATCAGAGCAGTGCGCCCAGCCCGGTCTTGTGCATTTGGATCTGCCTGATTGATACAGAGGAGGACAGTTCATAGAAGCCTTACCAGTGACCCAGTGTGAATTAGCTGTCAGTCAGAGAGCTCACTTGTCTGTTTAGGAAATGATTTTTCCCTTTTAAAAATGATGTGTAATTTGCTTTTGATCCCACATTCATCTCACGTCTTAATGAGATGTGATCTGGCGTTGTTTCTTTTGTTTTCTGGCTCTCGAGGGAGAATACGCTTTATGCGATGCACAGTCCTCCGTGTAATCAATAATTATCTTGCCTCAGAGTGCACTGTGTTGTGTTGTGCAGCGCCAAAAGGTTCAGAAACACTTTGGTAGGTGGATGTAGGACACAGGCAGAGCTAGAAACTTCAGGAAGCTGTTTACTATGCATTAAAAGTACAGAATACCTCTCTTAATGCAGGTGCACATTTATTATGCATTAGAGATTCATCTAAATCAATATGCTGTTGAACTGTAGTCTATGAAAACACTGTAGATTGCATTTAATCACATGTATTCTGTGTTGAAATGGCAAATATTACTCACTACAAACTGACCTTGTTCTGGAGGAGGTATGTGAGGAGTTTCAGCGTCTCGGGCCCAGCAGGTTCCCCTCGCAGGGCCTTGCAGGCAGCCAGCAGAGCGGTCTCTCCTCTCTGGTTGCGCCCGTTGACCTGAGCCCCGCCTTCCACCAGTAGACGGACCAAGCGAAGCTTTCCCGAGGATGCTGCGCTGATGAGGGGGCTGCTGTCTGACAGGGGGTCCCCCATGGCCTGGAGGTTAAAAGAAAGTCAGACTATATTTTCAGTTACAAACATTCACTATGTTACAATATTCAACAAACCCCCATTACCGCCAGTTCTGGACATATTTCACCTTCTACCTCTCTGAAAATCTAGTCTTACGGGCCATGATAATAATGATATTCTCCTCATACCATTCTTTATTCAGTGTTTATGCTCAAAAGACTAGAAATCTTAAGTTTAAGTAGTCTTTAACAGTTTATTACATACAAAATGGACACAGACATAGTTTATTGTAAGTCAGTTATTTTAAATGAAATCCCAAAAATCAAAGGCTGCTAATGTTATTACAAATGCCCAAAAAATTGACATAACATCCAGTATCCACAGGGTTAATAATTGATGGATACACAGTCACAGTACACACCGTAAACATTAAACTCACCTTGAAGCTCCCTCTGCAGAGCATATTTTCCTATTTCGCTTCTACAAACCAAAAGAAAAGAAGGCAGCCATCTTCAGTTCATTCAGATGTGTTGCAAAGAAGAATTAGCATTTTTATTTCCAGTATTTAATCTTGTTCTCTAAAAGCTTTACCTTTTGGATGAAGCGTCCTCATGTTGCTGGCCTGCAACAAATATGTAGATGCTAACGTCCACTCCCTCTTTCTGTGTCTCCCTCTGTAGCTCCTCTGTCCTGATCAGTGCCCTCCATACCTGCTGGGATGAGAGGAGGCTCGGGCCACAGCCAGCGTTCAAAGTTACAAACGGTTTTGAGCCCTAAAATGTCACCTGTTGCAGACACTGCACTACAAAGACCCAGAGGGCGTTTGATATGAGTCAGCTTTGAACAGTTCTCATCTGCCTTGTGACCACCGCCTGTGTTCAAACGATGGCAGATGAGACACACACACACACACACTGAATTTCACAGACACAGCAGCTCATTTGTATCTAAAAATGCGTGAAGCACTTGTTCTGTCTTTTGTATTTGTCAGTTTTTTTATGTCGTTTATTCTCTTCAAAGCACTTAGCAACTGTTCTGTTAAATAATAAAAATCTGACTTGAATGATTTCAAGAGAAACTGGCACCGAGCCCATGTGAGACCAGGGAAACACTTCGGCTAACCCCAAATACCAGATGTGCAATTAAGTCAAACAGCTTTTATATGGAGCTAATAAAATTAGCAGTGACCATAAGCAGCAGGTCAGCATATTAATCGAATTTGTCCAACATCCTTAACATGCAAACATGTCGTGAGTGGACATTTACTAAAGGTTGAAGAACTTTTACAACACCAATATGAGATGCAGAGTGAGATAGGGTGTACCCAGTCATATTAGCAACACTGGGTGAGTAAAACACCCAACTGTGTTTCTCAAGCCAAACACAAGTTGCAATATTGTCTACGGCCAAATAACAACACCTACAAATATTCTGAATTTTTTTAATAATTAACATCCATCATAAGGCACTGATATTTTCGAACCACATAAGATGTCTCCAAATCAAGAAACAAAAGTGGAACAGAGTCAAACGAATGTGTGCTGAGGCTAATACACCTGACCAGAGAGACCAGTCTCAGAAGTTAGCAAGGGTGCTTTCCAAGCCCCAATTCAAATTTACCTAATTAGAAAAAGCAATGTAATGAAAGCTATTAGGAGCAGAGTAAACGCAAATTAGAATCTGGCACAACAAAGGGAGCAGGATATTAAAAAATACCAATATATTCAATGTCTTTTAAAGGAGAATGTTTGCAAATTTTTGCTCAAGTACTGTACAAATCACATATATTCAAAATTTTTACTAACCACTTTTGAATGCCGATTTTTTTTCTTCTTAAATCTGTTTTCCCACAGTTCCAGGGAGCCACTTGTTTCCACTTAATTTCCATGTGGTATTAAAAAATAAAATAGCAGACTTTTGAAACTTTTTAATACACCACACTGAACATAAAGTCTGCATTGGTTTTTGTCAATATCACATTGTAGTTGTGGAATAATGCAGATATTAACAATAAGTTTGTTTAACATGGCAATTCAAAGTGCTGAAGTTTAGGCATAAAGACGCATTAAGATATGTGAAACAAAGCATATTAAAAAGACTTATTACTAGGATTTTAAAAAAGTGTAAAAATTAAGATTTATAACAACAGAATAAACAGGGTAATAGAAACAGTGTAGTTACAATGCAAGGCCAGATATGAATGACGATACATTTCAGGCAAATAATGATATATCATTTTATATAAATATGCAAAAAAAATGCTTTTATTCTAAAGTTTTTACTTAGTTTGCAGATTATTAATACAAAATATAACCAGCTAATACATTCTGATATAACATGATAGATTAAATTACCCGGTAGCCCCACCTTTGCCAGCTGTTACACTGTAGTATTGTTACTTTTACTTAAGTAAAGGATCTGAGTATTTCTTCCACCACTGCAAAAGTAATTTAATGCTTGAAATATTTATTAAAAACATCTATTTACACACGTTTGATGACTTCAGAAAGCCTCCGTTCAGAAAGGACCGAAAATACACTGAAACCTAAAAAAATGATGAATGACCTGTACCCTCACACTCACGGGAGAGAAAGAAAATCAGCAAACTGAGAGGGGAGGGAAAGTACAAGTGGTTGCGTAAGCTCTACGTAACGGTGCAGCTCCGTCTCCCGGCCAATGAAATCTCTCCTGAGTTCAGCCGTCATGACGTAACGCGATCCACTCCAGAATAGCGCGCGGCGGAAGAGCGGCCACACGGAGCCGTTTAACCTCTCTCCGGACCGTCTCGCCAATGTTTGTTTATTTGTGTGGGATTTGCACGGCGGGATGTCGGCGCTAAAGGAGAACCAGTGTTACGCTCTGTCCAGCGGCAAACTGAACCGCGGCGGCAACGTCTCCGTTTTTCACGTCAAACTCACTGACAGCGCGGCAAGAGCCATTGGCTCCTTTCAAAACGGCAAGGTAGGTTTTCAACATCTTCTCCCAGAACAACGACCCGAGTCGCGCAGTAACTGTTGCTTTTGTCGTACCACCTCGTCAAAGGGGACCCTCGCTTAAACACGAAGTGGTGAGAAAAGGCGAGGTCTGCATTTCAGCCGAAGTTCACCAGCACCCCCCGGTTGTTGTCTCCCGCGAGCCTCTTTTCTTTTAAAGCTATGGAATGAAAATACATGTTGCATAATGCAATGCGGAAACGCTTCCCTGTGTGGTGATGCTCGCAACAAGCTGCTGGCCAAGTCGTTACAAGCTGCTGGCAAGTACTACGAGTCGAGGAGAGAAGAAAGGAAGCAGGCTGTGTGGGGTGAGGGGGGGGGGGGAGTAGGAGGCTAGCAGGAGGGTATTGTGCATTGCAATTTAGAGATGGAGGACGTAAAAATTTTGGTTAAAAATAATGGCGTTGCAGACACCCC